>JZKD02S1435224.1:0-11054 GCA_000966675.3 Picea glauca | reverse complement strand
AACTACAATGATTTTCTATCTATTAAAGTAAAGGTAAAAAATGTGTTAAAAATGATATTTTCCACTATATTTAAAAAAGTATGGAACCATAAATTAATTAAGGAGAGGAAAAATCTTATTTTTTTAAATGTAAATGGTAAAAAATATTTTAAGATTGAAAGAAGCATGGAAAAATGACTAAAAACATTGTTGATTAAAAAAAAATATAAAAATATAAATAAATAAAAAACTGAAAATGAATGAAAAAAAAGTGGAAACATTATGTATGAGAAAATTTAAAATATAAAAAAAACACCTAAAAATGGAAGGGGGGTGCTACTGGTAGCACCATTTTTAAAAACGGGGTAAAAAACTTGACCCCCCAAAAAACGAGAACTCTTTAGAGTTCTCGTTAAGTTGGTAACTATGTTTTTTACTTTCTCTCTTCGGGAAAGGGTTCTTGATGTTCTTTCCTTGTGCACATCCATTGCACACACCTCCATGGTCAACCTTGAATTTTGGTAGACCTATGACTGCCTTGCTTACATATGGTAATGCCTTGTAGTTGACGTGGGATAATATTCTATGCCAAAGTTCACATGGATTCTCAATGGAATGGGTCAAGGCTGCTTCTGAGTGACCCTTTAGCTTATACAAGCCACCTTCTTCTTTTCCAATAACAATTTCGTCTTCCATGGTTTTTCCTTTGGGACACATAATAACTTCTCCATCTATGAAGGAAACTATGAAGCCTTTCTTTTCTAAAGCTGATCATATAGAAAGTAAGTTCTTTGTCAAACCTGGTACATATAGTACATCCTTCATCTTCATTGGGGTCCCCGAATCAAGTTTGTAATTTGATTATCCTACTCCTTTGATAGGGTATTGATAATCATCTCCAAGTGTAACTTTCTGGGGAAACTTCTTTTCCGTAAGGAAAGAGAGAATATATCTTTGACCTGTCATGTGCTTGGAAGCACCATTGTCAATGAGCCAAGTGTCCTCACCAAGTGACATTGATCTTGAGAGGGCAAAGATTAAGACATAGTCTTCAATTTGTTCTTTTATTGTCCTTGTGGGTGTCTCTTCATCTTCAAATTTATGGGCATAGTGCCTCTTGTTTCTCTTCTTGTATTCTTCTCGTATGGCTGGACAATTCTTAGCAATATGTCCCATCTTGTCACAATGGTAACATTGGTAGGATGAGAAATCTTTTTCTCTTTTTTAACCTTTCTGAAACTTTTGGAATCTCCTTGGAGGGTGAGATTATTTATGTATGAATTTTTTTGGGGGATGAGACTCCTAATGAGTTTCTTTATGAAAGTAAGACCTCTTTCCTCCTTTATTATGAGTGCTAGGGCTTGATATTCATCTCTTGATAGTAATGCTTCTTGGTTATCTACTCTTGCTTCTTCTTGAACACATTCTTCCCAAAGACTGTCAAAGTGTAGTTTCTCCTTTCTGGCACAAATAGTTTGGATGAATGCATCCCAAGGTCTTGTGAGACCATTAAGGGCTGTCATTATAAGTTTGTATTCATATATAGTATCTTCAATTGCTTCTATTTGTTCTTTGAATTGTGATATTCTGGAGAAATATTCATGAATTGTTTCTCCTTTCTGCATCCTTGTACTTTTGAGTTGAGTTCTTAGATTCATCTTCTGATTGATGTTCCTTCTTTAATATAATCTGGTTAGGTCATCAAACATTTATTTCAGAGTATTCTTTGAAGCCACTTGAGGAATCAAGTGATCTTTAATAGAATCTGCAATGATTCTCTTGGCCCTAACTGTGTCCTTTTGATGTTTTTATTTAGTTGCAGCATCAACAGATTCTGGTACGTCTTCTTTAATGAATATTGCTAGGTCATTATCTTCAAGAATGAGTGAAATCCTATACTTCCAGGCACATAATTTTTCCACACCTTCTAGCTTATCAACAAGCTTAGTGCTTGCAGACATCTTTATCTGGAGCTAGGAAAATGACAAAAAATGAAAATGATCAGAATTTAATTTTGAACTTACCAGGAGGTGTGTTTGGCTGAGACAAGTAGCCTGGTGCAGTTAGATTTCAGAAAATCCCAATTTTTCCCCTTCAAACTTGACCAGCAGAATTCTTAGACTGGTACTTTTGGTTTTCTGGTAATGGTGAAAACTAGGGTTTCAATTTCCGGGAGTTCTATCCACTGAAAAGGTGCACTGAATGTGAAAAAGAGTTCCCTAGGCTAGGGCACACTTTTCTAGATGATTTTTGGGTTGAAATTCATCTTGAATAAAAATCCCTAATTTTCTTGTACGACAACAATGACGTTTTTCTTTATCCAATGAAATATGTTCTCTTCATCTTAGCTCTGATACCATGTTAAAGTTTAAGCTATTATTAGGTTTCTTTTCAATTTACTAGATAACCATAGCATAGATAGGATCACTGAGAGAAACACACTCAAAAGATACACAACATTTATCCTGGGAAAGCCTCATGGGGAAGAAAACCCAGCAAAAACTTCCTTAATATAGATCGCTAATACAATGCCAAGATAATAAACCAAACACTAGAGAATATCCTCTACTAAGCAATGCTCCCCTCTCTCTTCCTTCTTCCGGCAATTGGTAGTTGCAACTTCCTTCAAACTTGTGCACTAGATGAGTGAGCTGAGTGAGTGAACAAATGAGGCATTTGATTCCTTTATTTATACAAACTGGAAGGTGATGAAAAGGTTTCTCTTCACTAGGCAGGGCCAACTTGTCTTCTGAGTGGTTAAAACCAATTTAAATTGCTCGGGGGATGACTTCTCATTTTGCATAATATATTTAGGATTTTGACCAATCTGCAAAAGGGGATTTATCTAATGAATAATAAATCAATAATAAATAGAATACTCTTTTTAGTTACAATATTTAAACACGCCTATTGTACTGTCTAATTCCAGTGACATGGATATGACTATTGATAATTATTTTTCAGAGTTTTGTCAGGAAGGGTCCCACAATACTGGTGCCAATATTTCCATCACAGAGATATCATATCATCCTCTCCACACTATTACATTTACTATTTCTAAACTGGTAGGGAACACTTGTCCCCACCTACTCTTTAAATCATAGATGTCCTATGGAGTTGAGTGCATGGAACCAAATCTTTTCAACTAGTGTACCGATGTGTTAACTAATTTGAAGGATCAAATCCCAAGATGTAAGATAGGTAAGAAGAAGTAGTTTGGATATGGATTACTTCTAGTATCATTCTTTTTGGATAGAGTTCCATTGTTGCATCCACATATTCACATGCCTACACATTTGATCACTGAACCATGCATGGAGAAATGGACCAATTTCTCGGCTCAACTAGGGGCCACTCATCCGATCTTTTCTTTTGACATTGATTTCTTCGATTGGTGGAAGAAACAACTCCCTATTATAGATTATTTCCCTTATGTTGGTATGGATTTCCAGGGAAGTATAGAATTGGATCTCCCATAAGGAGCATAGTGGAATGCTTTAGGTGAGTCTATAAATAACATGACCTCATAATCTTATGTTTTTTAAAGTTTTGATGTATGTGATTTTTTCATTGTACAAAGGGATTAAATTATAAATTCATCTTACAGATTGAGGATCGGTGCGTCTTGATGGTATGTCAACATATTATCGGTGCAGATAACCCTTGAGATAGAGGCAGGTGATGATTTCAGAGAGCTTTGATATGTGGAGAGGAACCTATGGGTTTTAACCATGGGATTCCCCCCAATGAGCCTTCATGATATCCCTCGTCACTTACAGAGACATTTAGTGTCTGTGTCTAAGGGAATGAGTCACCTATTACGCTGAGTAGCTAGAGTGGTTACCTACTATCATGAGCACCATGTACCATTAGAAGACTAATAGAGTTTCATGATAGATGGTGTCCTAGATTTTGAGATGATGATGTATAGGCCATGTAGCCTACATTTTTTACCCTTATGTACTTTGGGACATATGTATGACACACTTTTTATACTTATATACATATACATGTGTGTGTGTGTGTGTGTTTGTGGATTGTGTTTCAACTACTTATCTTTTCGTGAAATGTTTTCATTTTTACATTGTCATGTATGCTTTATGGTTTTGAACATTTATCTATGTGCAAGATGCCAATATAACATGTAATTTGCTAACAAATCAATAATAACGTCAAATTCTCTCGATATATGTTCATATTCAATGTAAGAAAATGACCTTTAGAGATGACGAACCCTTAAATAAAGATGTAACAATGTTGGATTACAAATAGAAGAAATGTGATTCAATAGACGAACCATGAGTTGAGAGTCAAGACTGACAATTATATGATATATACCAAGAGAAGCAGACTCGGTCAAAATTCTGATCACAACGTGATATTCTGCAACATTATTGGTTGTAGGACCAAGACAAATCCCTCCTAAACTCACCAACTCACAAGAATGGTAAATGGTCCAAGCTGCAAAAGCCAAGTTTTAGGTTTGTCAGCTAGCACCATCCAAAAATCCAAAGTGTATGGGAACGGACACTGACATATTCTCATTCAAGCACAAATCATGATAAGAAACTATGGGAGAAACAACTTTTCTCACACAAAATAAAATACACACACCAAACCAAAACATATGGTACAATAATGTACAAAGCACACATGTAGGATGCCCCTAAGAATAGTAATTTTTCAAATAGATCCCATTCCAAGGCTCCTTTAATGATATTCCATCATAGTCGATTAGCTCAGAAGCACCTTTGTGTGGCACACGTTTTATGATGTAAGGTCCACGCCACATAGGTTCTAATTTTCCTACCCCTATCTTATCATGGTCTTGGTCGTAGACCAAAACTAAGTCTCCTTCTGCAAAGGTGCTAGGTTGGATAGACCTATCGTATTGAATCTTGATATGTTTTGGGTATGTCTTGTTGGCGAGAGAAGCATCACGACAAGTCTCATCAAGTTTTTTTAAGTATATAAAATGTTCTTCCTTAGCAGAGGTGTTCGATAGGATTTCTACTACTAGCTTCAGAGACGAAATTTCACATTTGATTGGCAACACCACTTCTAAACCATATACCAACTGTAAATGTGTGAATCCAATGGATATTTTAACAGAAGTCCAGTAAGCCTAGTGTGTTGAGAAAAATTGTAAATGCCAATTATTTTTTTTCACCCCCACCATGCGTTGAAGCATGGTTTTCAAGACTTTATTAATGGCTTGTAATTGTCCATTAGATTGTGGATAATATAGGGATGATTTTTCATGATTAAAACCCAATTTGGCACTTAGCTCAGTAATCATCTAGTTCTGGAAATGAGATTCGTGATCAGTCATGATAGCTTGCGGGATTCCGAATCTAGTGATGATGTAGTTGAAAACGAATAGAGCAAGAGTTTTGTCATCATTCATAAATGTAGGTGTAGCCTTAGCCCATTTAGTGAAATAATCAACTGCAATGATAATATAACCGTGCCCCCCGGCTGAGGTAGGCTTACATTGCATGAAATCAATGCCCCATTTTGTGGGCCAATAAAAGCTATTGGATGAACAGGAGCAGGGTGGCTATGTTCTTTCTTCTGGAATATTTAACAGAGTGAGCATTTTTTAACAGCTTCAATATATTCTTTAAATATCGATGGCCAAAAATACCCATCATATAGGATTTTTTGGGTTGCATCCATCCCAGAAAGATGATCGCCACATGCTCCTAAGTGACAATAATTCAACACACATTAAACCTATTCATGAGTTAAACATCGTCGCAAAAACGGTATCGATACCACAATGATATAGAGTGTCGCCAATGATAATATAATATTTAGAATGATGTTGAATGCAATGATTCTCATCACAGGATACATAAGGCCGAAAGCATTGGGTCTAGAGATATAAGAGAATTTATCCATACCAGGGGTCATATGTACTGATGAGGAACAATGACTCATCTGGAAGATAATCAAAGGGCTCATTTTCTGCATCTGTATGGGTAAAGTCGTAAATCAACTCAACAAATAACAATGATTTCTTTGAACTTGATTTAGCAAACTTGAGATCGAATTCCTGGAGAATAATGATCCACCTAGAGTATTTTCCCCCCAGTACTTGATGAGTCATAATGTGATACATGGGGCTCGATTTAGCAATAACTATGGTTTTGTGGAGTAGGATGTAATGGAGAAATATTTGAACAATTATGACTGCTACCAAAGCCAAATTCTCAACATGTGAATATAAAATTTCGGGGCCTATGAGGATTTTTATCTAGTATACCACATGTTTTGTGTCATCGTCGTCTTCTTGAACTAACACCATGGAAATAGTGGAAGTAGAGGCAGCCAAGTACAGGATATAATCTCTCATATATTTAGGAGGATGCAAAAACGGTGTATGCATTAAACCATGCTTGAGAGAATAGAATGATCGATGAGCTTGGTCATTCCATATGAAAGGGACATCCTTCTTCAGTAATCACATAAATCCTTTTGTTATCTCTGCATAATAGCAGATGAAACGTCGTAAAAAAATTTCCTTCCCCTGCAAAATTTGGAGTTGGTTAAGATTATTGGGAGGAGGTAAAGACAAAACAGTTTCACTTTTAAGGGATCCAACCTAATTCCATCTTTTGAAACCATGAATCATAGGAGTCTACCTGTTTCATCAACGAAAATACATTTGTGAGGATTCAAGCATATGTTGTAAAACCGACACCTAAGAAAAAATTCTCTTAGATTATCAATGTGATCCTCTAGACTATCCCAATGAGAAGGCAAGTCATCGAGGTAGGATTCAACAATATGATTGATATCATGGAAAGCATATGACATATCCCGCGGAAGGTAGGCACAACATTTTTAAGGTTGAAGGGTAACTTTTGGTATGTGAAGGTTCACGATGGGAAGATGAAAGTTGTTTTATGTTGATCAGAGGGGAGAATATCGATCTGGTTGTATCCAAAAAAGCCATCCATAAATGAGAATGTGACACTTCCAGTGCAATTATCGATGATTTGGTCAATGAAGGGAGTAGGGTAATTTTCCTTAGGATAAGCCTTATTTAGGTCCCTATAGTCAACACAAAATCTAATTGTCCCTTGTTTTTTCATGATCATAATGATGTTAGAGACCCATTCGGTTAGAGGTACAGGATAAATGAAACCAAATTTCAATAATTTTTCCGCTTCTTATTTTATAGCCACATCTTTCTGAGGGTGCACTGGGAGAATTTTATATCGTACAAGTTTAGCTCCAGGGTAAAGTTGGATTTCATGCACAACGATTTAAGGATCAATCCATGGAATTTCTTCGTAGATCCAAGAAAAAATGTCACAAAATTCTTTAAATAAGGTTGTGTAATCATGGATTTATTAAGTCAAACAATTTGTGCCTAATTGTATGTTTTCCACGACACTATATTTTATGATATGTCAATGGAAATGGTATGTGTAAAATTCCCTAAATTTCCTTCGGAAATAGTATCCTAAGTAAGTATTGGAGATTGAGGGTTAGTGAAAATATCATATGCAAATATGGATTTAGTCTCTTCCTCTATCACACCCAAACTTGGGATAAAATATGATTGATGGTGGTGATCATCCCAAGGTGATTCTTCGATTCTAAGCATTTCCATCAATTTTCTGATGGAAAAATTTGTAGGAGATAGTCAGAATATGATGAGTTTAACCAGGATGGAAAAGGATATGAATATGACACCACTAGTTGTTGGTCATTAGGAGAAGGAGAGGAATATTGAATGGCATCATATTTTTCCTCATCTTCACTAAGTGGCATAACATTGTCGATCATATCAATTTCTAGTGGACTAGGCACGAACCAAGGATCAGATGATTCAAGGGATTGGTCTACCATGGTTGAAATCATATTAATCGTTGCATTTTGTTGCAAGGTTTTAGGAGAAACTATTGGAAAATATCCCATGAGTGAGGAATCTTTAAGGAGTCATATTCCCACACTCTCATAGCTAAGCTTAAAATATTCCAAAAATGGGACATTGTTGGTAATGTGGTTGCAAATATCTGGTGTATAGTAATCAAGCTAGTCAATAGTAACAATCTTCCCTTAATGGGAAAATTGTACAAGACAAAAACCTGAAGATGGAACGACTATCATCACATAAAACCAGCTTCGAACAAGCAATAAATTATAGTCTAGAGGAGCATCGACCACTTTTACATCAATAGAAACAGTTCTCCCTCCATTTCAATGGCTAAAGATTGAAACATTCCAAAAGGCTTGAAGCCATGTCCATCAAACACTTTCAAGGTGGTAGGAGAATGATTTATACTAGGAGAAACAATGGATTTCCAACAAGATAAATGCATGACACATGTCAAAGCTCCTTCATCCAACATACTACGATGGATGCTTCGATTCTGAACAACAACTTGAATTCGCAATGCAAGTTGATGAAAGATCCTCGTTTTATAATCTTCCAGGTTAAACGTAATAGTATTAGATGACTCGGGGTCTACAACTTCAACGAATGCCAAGAGGGTTCTACGTTGACTATGATAGTTATGTAGAACCTCGAGTGTCGAAATCACATAGGGTGCTTGTTCCAGATATTCAACGATGTTGTAGTTTCGAGAAGCACGGGTAATTGGATTAAAAGTCGACCTTCGGATTGTACTCTTGGGTGGTCGTAATATTGAGTCAAAATTTGGTTTCTCTCTATGGAGAGGTCTAGATGGAGGGATAGTAGAAGTGGAAGGTGTGTCGTTCACAATTACATTATCTAAAATTTCGTTACTCATTTTACATGGAGGTGTATCATATGTATTTGTTCTATTCATCAAATCTATAGTCTCGTTACACATAAAAATATGTGAACTTGAGGAAGCATCCCCACTAGGAGGATGACCTATATTTCCCCCTTGTGGAGGTGCAGGATTTTATGCAACCATTGTTTGCTACTATGGTGGAAAAGGATTAGTCAAAATAATGGGTAGGGTGTTCCTTTTTAAAAAAAAATCCACTTCATCATGGTGAGGACAATCCATAGTGTAATGATATTCTCCACACATTTAACATGGAAATTTCATATTTCATTGCGGTTATTTGTCAACAACAAGTGTTTGTGTTTTCAGACTCTCTGGTTGATTAGAAATTTTCTTTGATTCACTTTTATTCTTCTTCTTTCCTCCTAGTTGCGGATATGAAGAAGATTGGACTACATTCACCTGAGAGGTTTGAATAGGAGAGGAAGGAGGGTTGGGTTGAAAAAAAATCTATGTCGTAGATGGGGTAGAAGATGAATGGGTTGTTTACCCAGTTGGTTGTGTGGCAGACTAAATTTTTAAATAATTTATAATGCCATTAGAATGAGCGTCATATGATGGTTTTTATTGATTTATTGACGTACGGGGAACATGTGGGATTAAGTCATACAAGGTACCAGATTGGGAATAAACCAAATCCAGATATTGAGCGTGACTAATATCCTTCTCTTTCGTGACAACACCTACCATCGCAACATCTATGGAAATGGGCAGTAACGGGACTTTGTGAACCATTCTTCCAATAAGTGATATAGAATGGAAACTTTTATTAATCGTCTTCACCACCTCCACTCATGAATATGATCAGAAATGTGAGTGGAAGTGGATTTCCTAAGGGAGGTCAAAATCTCTATATCGGTTTCATATCTAATCGACAGTTGAAAATGGGTTAAGAAGGCCATTGAAAGAAAATTAAAGTCATTAAATAAAACTCGTGGTAATTCAATATACCACTTAGTTGTTGATCCCATAATAGTTCACTAGAAAAGACACAACCGAATATAATCATCCATTAATGAGTTCGATGAGGACCAAAGATGGAATATCATAACATGGTTATTAGGGTCTTCCCCAGGTTTACCGTTAAACTTAGGAATATTAGATGGTAACTTGGTGGGAATTACTAGCTAGAATGGAGAATGTAATATGAGATCATTCGTCAATCTTGACAAATCTGGAAGGTCCAAGGTGGCTAGAAAAGGTAATTGTTGATTTCTTTGAGGATACTGGTAATACTGATGAGGCATCATAATACAAGTAGGACCATAAGTCAGTTGTAAAGATATGTTATATCTTGATGTTCCTCCCATATGTTTTTTTTGAGGTATCTAGGAAGTAAGACCGGGATTCACTGGTTGAGGAATTTGGGCAATGAAAGTGGGGTTCACCGGTTGATTAGGTATACTTCATTGTGGAGGAAAACCTGTTTGAATCGACTAACCCCAGGTAGGGTTAATAAAACCTGGAAAATATTTTCTAGAATAGAGTCCTGAGGGAGGAGGATTAGAGGGTCCCATTTAAGTGTTTTTCCCCCATGAGGGACCTGCCGGAACAATTTCCCCCATGAGGGACCTGCCGGAACAATTTCCCCCTCGGGTTATTGTTGGATTCCAAAAAAAGAGTTTGGAAGTTGGATTATAACTTTCCCTCCAATCATAGGTTGGGTTATGGATGGTATTTTTCCACCAACTAAGGGTTTTCCCCCAGTAGGGATTTTTCCACTAACAGAAAAATGCCCCTCGGCATGAACTTGTGTCACAATAGGATTCTTTGTTCTAAGAGGAGGTGGGGTCCTGATGGGATTATGTGGTATAAATGAAATTTTTGTTTGTAAAGGTACATTATGTGATACTTTCATATTGTTTCTTAATTTACTAGGAAGGCGAAAACCTGAGCTACTTGACATTTGACTGAAACAGTAGCAGGGTTACCTATTTGACCCTCGGGATGACCAAGTAAATGACTTGGTGTAAACATATGCTATCCTAAGGAAAAGTTTATAGGATACTATGTCAATGTAGGAATAGGCTAGGTTGGGTTCATACCCATATTAAGGCAGATGTCTTGGCATGAATATGTTCTCCACAAAGTAGAAGGAGTAGGAGCGGGACTCTGAGTAGGATTAACTATAGGGGTAGTAAATCCTTCTGTAGGGTTAGATGTTCCTGAATCCATAGCTAAGATTTCCTCGTATGGTATGAGTGGTAGTTGGGAAGGATAATATTGTAGTGCAGATTCAAAATATCCCAAAGGAGGTATATGTAAAACGATTGGGCCAAAAGG
>JZKD02S1435223.1:107003-151776 GCA_000966675.3 Picea glauca | reverse complement strand
CACACACACATTATTGTGTTTTTTTTCTATATCCAATTATATGATTTTTACAATTACTATGCTCAGATAACAAACCCTCAACACCTACAGATACATTAGTGTCAATTTTTTCCATTGATGTAGTAGTAGCAACATCCTGCTCATTTGGTGTACCACACATGCGCGTATGGTCAAACAAGTGATTCATAAATTAAAAATATCATTCTTAAAAACATTTTCCATACGTTTCCAATCCATGTTCTAGATGCTTTTAGTTTGAATGTGCATGTGTTGCAGAACGAATGCTAACTTGATGTTTCTTAAGAAAGTATGGACTTTCACTTTGTTGTAATATTTATACTGTAGGGTATAATTGTGGCCTTCATTTAATGTTGTGAGAGTTGATCTGGATGTTGAATATCTAAATTTATCTATTGCATGTTCTTGTAAGTGCACCTATTGTAACACCCTTGTTTCCCCCATCTTGTAATTAATCATTAATTATGATTACCATTCTATGGCATGGGAACAATGTAAATGTATTATTGTTTAGATTTCCAATGACTGACTGTGGGGGTGAAGCCTCAAATTAATGGCCATGATATCACTAGAGGAAAGAGTGAGGAAACTGTAGAGATGGTTCATTAGTTCAAATGACCCAAATTCTCTTTGCTGAGATAATAAGCCTCATCTAGATTCCAAGGAGGAAGTAGTTAAAGAAATAAGGACCGCTGGTTCAAGAGTCAACTACCCCCACGAATGGAAGCATGGAGGGTCTGGTTGGGGAGACATAAAACTGTCAGCCCGAAGTACCACAAAGGGTAGTTTTTCTTGCAGGCCTAGACTAACCCGAGTTTCCTTCTGACAGAAGGAACAAGAAAGGTGGAGAACCTTCCGGAACAAGAGAAAAGGCGTGCAAAAGAATACACACAAGAGGATATACAAGAGAAGACACACCGAGAGAGGGAATGCATGATCAAGATATGCAGAAGAAAAGAGGAAGAATGAGAGAGGCTCTCAAACTGAGAAGAAGAGCTGGGAGCTTGATAAGTTGTTCTGGTTACTTCATAGAAGAAGAGAAAGGATCTCAGAGAGTTTGCAGAAGACATAACTTGAGTAGAAGTTCACGAGCTTGATGTTGAGGGAGCATATGATAAACCTCACAAAGACTCTGACAGAGAAATAACCTCTGAGAAAATGCAAAGGTTTTCTAGTGATATCATGGCTTGGCACGAGGGTGGCTAGAGTGCTAAGAATGAATGCCTCTGATCCTATGGTTGGGTGCAGAGGCTAACACTCACAATCAGTTGGTCAGCTATCAACTGTAATAGATAAGTGTTTCTTTTACCCTGTGCACTTAGATTGAAATGCATGTTTTGAATGTTTGAGTTTACTTATCTATGAGTTAATTGGGTAATGTTATTCTATCTACTTTCAGAGCTATATGCATGTGCATGCATTTTATAGTTGAAGGAATGAACCTTTGATATTCGTTAAGTTTCAAATTGTTTGTCTTCTGTAATCCTGGTGCAAGGAATACACATATACCCATATGAGTATAAGATCTTGAAGGAGAGACCTGTGCATAGTGTGTAGGGCCAACACTGAATGAAGCGTTGAAAGGTTCTCAAGGTGAGTGAGCACAAGGAGTGCGTGGGAGACTTTTCTAAGTCTTAAGCTCATGAAAGATAGGGATATTTAGGTCTCAAAAAGGGGGATTCCTGTATTTGGAGGAAGAGATCTGTTTGAGAGGAACCAAAGTCTTTCACGACTGTTGGGTCCAGAGAATAAGAGTGAGTGTTAACCCCTTGAGTCTTCCAAACTTCGCGAGTTCGGTGGATGTTGTGTGTTCTTCGTAAAGGAGGATAATCCTCCTAAGTCCTAGAGCCTAAAGTTAATTTGGGTCATTGGTAGTAAAGGGACACCTGGTCCTCAGATCAACGGTTATCCAGAAGCTAGGTTCTCTTTAGAAATCAAAATACAATCGCAAGAGATTGCAAGTTTCACGAAGCTCCGAAGGTCGAAGAAAATCCTGGTCATTGGCATCAGGTGCACGTGGCGACAGATCGAGTGTGGTTTGGAGTTCAACACTCCGAAAGATCTGAGGTGTGTTGTGATTTGGGTCGAGAAATCCTGAAGGCATGAAGGTCGGAGTAGATCTTGACCACCCATTGTAGAGTGCATGTGGACCGTTGATCAAAGTTCTCCACCTGTTTGGAGTTTAGAACTCCAGAAGAAAGTGTGGGTCAAGGCGAGGAAACACCTGAACGCCGAAGTCATGAAGTGAAATGAACCGTCAATTTGAGATTGCATCGGGATCCCTCTTGTCTGTTGGATCTATACTGTAGTCATCACTTTGGTGACATCTTACTCCGGGAGGAAGCTGGAAACTACACGCCAAAACTCCCGAATGTTAGAGTTACGAAGGAATGCGGATCATCGATCTAAGGACCCTTCGAGATCCCTCTCCACCATATGATCAACCAAGAATAAGGACCTATGTACAACACGTTGGTTAATTCCTACTCTAGGAGGAAAGGAGTGTGGAGCCGGTAGAAACCCCCGAACACCGAAGTTATGAATTAACGTGAGTCGTAGATTCATGGATCTACATGGACACACCTCGACCGTGGGATATAAGGGCTATTGGGAGACAACTGGTGGGAACTTTGAACTTCAGAGCTCCGTGAATTTTGGCAAGTAGGTGAAGCTAGGAACCCCCAGAGGCTGCTAGTCCTGTAGTGATGTGGAAAAATGACGTCATCTAGAGTGATGTGTACCCACGATTAGCATGCCACGTGTCACCTGAATTCATGCTTTCCGTTGACCTTATAGGCCCTTTAATATGTGACACATGTCACTCACTGAAGGGGCCATGTGTCAACTCTTCCCTTCCACGTATCACACCTGGCACTAAATGCTTAGCCCATTTGGTGGGAGGAGTATGAGGGACCCACCTGTATTTTCCCTTGTATCTAGTACAACACCATGTGAAAGATTGGATCCTTCGGGAGTCTGAGACTTCGGGACTCCGGGGGTTTCGAGTGTGGTGTTGAAGATAAGTTGAAAGACCTAAAGGCCAGAGCCACATGGAGAGATTCCAATCTCCTTTGGGAATTTGAGAGTTTGGAACTCCTGGAGACTTCAGATGTTAGAAAGTATGCTCCAAAAGGGTTGAAGGCCGGAGCTACGTGGCATCATTTCAGAAGTTCGGGAGTTCGAGACTCCTAAGGAAATGTGTGCATAAGAGAAAAGGGACGTTCAACATCGAAGCATCGAACATTGAATTATCCTCTATCTTGTGTGTTAGATGAGGGTTAAGTTACACCATTGGTTGGAGTGGTGGATGGACTTCCACTGTGGATATAGGAAATTGGAGATGATACGTGTGAGGTGGATCTAGGTGGGCGCCATGTGGCCTTTGACCAATGAGGTTCGCAAAACTTTTAAAGGGAATAACTTCCAAACTAGAGCTCGGGTCGGAGCGTGGTGACAGCGGTTGGAAATATCTAGACGAGAAAAAGAGGATGAAGACCTTGGATAGAGGATTTAAGATGTTTAAGGAAAGATAAATTTTGATGATCCATTCCTTAAAAATGTACTTAAGGGGTTGGGTGTATTAAAAATTGGTATCAGAGAATGAAAACAATATTTGGCCTTCTTGGGCTCATGCATGAGTCATATAAAAATAGTATTAGAGAAATTTTAGGGTTGACGCCTTGTATTGCCTATTCTTAAGAGGCTTAGTTAAACCTCTACCAAAGAGAGTAATGAAACCTGCTACTGTTGATAGATGTTTTGGAAATTTGCATTGTATATTGCTAATGTTCTGAATAAAGAAGTTGACTTCACTTTGCAATTGTACATGTTGTTGTACAACCATAAGATTACGCTACCAAGGCTAAGATGAGTCTGTTAAGAATATTATTGCCGAACACAATTTTTCTTCATAGGTTCCTTGAGTAGAAGGATGCAAATTAAAATTTAGTTGGGATTTTACCCAACAAGATTGAATCATGCTAGACGGTGGCAGAAGAATACTATCATTTATTTGGGAAGTGATAGCCAATCATACAGGAGTAGGATTATACTGATGGGCACTAATAGAAAAACTTGGATGTGAATGGATTGAAAGGATCCGTAGCAGTAATAACTACTGCTTCAAAAAAGGATTAAACCTTGTATATGCATATGATCTCTCATGATCAGAGGATTGATGGAAATTATAAGGTCAAATCAATTGACCTATAATGAATGAAAATTGTTGCTGGAATAACCCAATAAGAAAGTAAAAAGGAACCTTATAGATTGAGAACAACCTTCATAAAGGTAGAAGTGAAGTGACAAGAGCAAGTTCAAAAGCTCATGGTTGTGATAATGAAGTGTATATCCATGTTAACTCAAGGGAATGTCTATTCATAAGGATGCAAAGAGGTAAGCAAGTGGAATATATCTACACTGGAGACATAGGTGAAATGATTGGTGCACAAGGATATGCTAGAATGCATGTGGAAAAATATTGAACATGCAAATTAGGCATGTTATAACCTGTGGTGGGTCGTAAGGTATGGTATACTAACGAACCTTTTAGATGAGGATGAACTTATGACCACGAGAGTTAACAACAAGAATGAAAAGTTGGTAATGTTGCGGCCTATTTCCTTAATATGATAGGACTGTAAGGATTTATGAGAGACCGATGTAAGGTCTGATTAAGGAGGTGTCAAACACCTTTGGATGACTAGTGGATCATATTGGCATCCAGAGGTGGACGGTATCCATATGGATATGACTTGGTATACTCAGATAGCTATAAGAGGGATTTTAGGAAGAGATTCCCTTGTAAAGATCTGTTGACCAAGAGTGAATTGAGGCATGAAGAAGAGACTAGAAGTGGTTATGTTACTGCCTTGAGTGACACAATAACCACCCATCTAAATTCTGAATCATGGAAGGTTTTTACAATAGAAAGGAAAAATATGACCCTTGTTGGTTATTTTCATGTAGAAGGGGTAACATTAGTATGAATTATGACTGTGAGACAAGTCATATGAGTGACTGTAATCTCTCACTAAAGAACACTAATATTAAAACTAAAATATCAATGTAAAAGGGGTGAGAGAGATGCACCTACATATATATGTGTATACATGATTAAAAGAATAATATGACTGCAAGCCCTCAACTGAGAGGGAATATCACTGTTGAGTGTCTCTATGAGGCTTTTCATAAGGATGGAAGTAATATCCTTGGGAGGAGAATCTGGAGGTTTGATATGTCCATGTGCATGTATGACATGGAAAGGGTGCAAGCAATGAGCTTGCATGATGAATGTTTCGCTATGTTTGTATATGTTTGAGTGCATGGGTTTAATTCATTGTGAATCTTCTTCTCATGAAGACAGATAATAATACGAATGATATTAAAGGTGCAAGTGATGCACCTGTATGAATATATGCATACAAAAGGCACAATATTACTGCCTGGATGAGTGGAATGTGAGGCAAGAATTTCACTTGCCAAAGTTTAATGAATACCATGGATGCATGGTTGACTCCATTTTGAAGAGTCATGAAAGTTATGTTTTGAATGATAACCTGAAGGGAATGTGTTCCATTCACTTAGGAAATACTAATACAAATAGATGAACTAGTAAGGGAACAAGGACTGTCTGTTGTTATGATAAGAGGCAAATGGTTATGCCTTTGAAGAGGACATGAGAATGACTGTGAACAATCATGAGTTAAATGATTTTAATGAAATGTTGTGTGTGAGATGCAAAATATACCTAGGGAAGCTACACACATGCTTATGATTATGCATATGGTTAAGTACATCATGGATGTAAGTAACAAAACCAGAATATGTGTGGATACATAATTTGGATGCATGACAAAGATGCATGTTTATATTCCTTATGGAATATTTGGTAAATAACTTAATTTAACTCAAGATTGAGGCCAACACATATAGTGATGGATATGCAATAAGGAAGTTTCATGCTGGAGGGGTTTCCCATGGATGAACTGTTTGAGGAATCTGTTATGAGGACAAAGTCACAGCCTTAATGACTGTCGAGAATTAAGCAACGAGCTACAAGATTATATATATATATATATAAGAATCCTAGATTACATTTTAAAAACATCATGTATGGATAGAAGAAAAATAAAGGAATGTTGACCATTCTGACTAACTGGAAATATATTGTGCAGGATGCATAGGTTCATGATCCATTATGAACAAAAAGTTTACTGTTAAAGCATGCTGATGTATCCAAAAATGTTAGGGTGAGGCCTAACCAAGGATGCTCAAGGAAAAGAGAAGGAAGATCCCAACATGGAGTAAATTGCAAAAGAAAATAAAGGGAAAAAGGAGGAACACTTTTCCCACCCTAAAAACTCCGAATTGCTTACAGAGTTGTAGGTCTTAGATGAGTAGCTGTGAGAACAAGTATAGTTGGAAAAGGGATAATGAATAAATGAGTATGTTTTATTGAGTTGGCTTGGTTGAAACCATGTAAAAAAAGGTAGTGAGGCCTTAGAAATAACTTAGTTGGGTTGAAAGTCTCAGGCTGTGTAGAAGGAGTTGGAAAAATGGAAGAACCCTTAACTCTTTTCTTGTTGTGTATTATGTTTTTCTCTGGGATGGGAAAGCTAGTATGATGATGAAAGTAAATGTTTTGACACCATAGTGAGGGTTGTATTACTGCATGAACAATTGAGAACTGTCTATATTGTATTCATGAAAACATTAAGGATAATGTGATGAAGTGCATAGAGATATGCTAGGACATATCTGAAAAATGTTTTATTGGTTTAAAATATATTCAATACTTGCACTTTTATTTTTACATGATGACTAACATAATTATGATGTATGTCATGTGTAGAGAGAAATTGGAACTGTTGAGAGAGATAGTTGCCAATGATGGACAACTTCAAGCATAGGATGACTATGAGTAGGCTGTTGTGGAAAGATTGTTGAAGGGACTTTAGAAGTCCCTAGGAAGCACCATTGATAAGGTAATATCAGAGAGGGTGTTAGCATCCAGAACATGTATAAAAAGTGTTCATGCCTATGTGGCACAAGGTATGAAGAGATTGGGTAAGAATCCCTTCTGAAATGTTTTATTGTCTTAAATTTATGCACGAAATTTTGAAAGGCAGTTGTATTCCATGGATACCCAAGTAGGGTATGATTCAGGAAGAAAACCCTGATCAAATCAGGTTAATCAAGAACTTGACAGGGGATATGAATGCGAGTCATTCATCGGAAGGAAAAATGATCTCACTCATCAGATCGACTTAAAGATCCATTGGAGTTAACGTTTCAAACACCATTCGTTCAATTAAATCGATGGTAGGGAATCATTGCAGAGTGCGAAGGAAAAATTAACGGATGTGCTAGTTCATGGTCCACAATCAACCAACATTGTTTATCTCGTCGGGCTGGATGATCAACGACCATGATTAAAAGAGTCAGGCGAGCACTTTTTAGATTTCGGAGATTGAACTCTCCAATAAAGAACGGGCACATTGGGGTTCCGTAAAAACTGTGAACTGTCGATCTATGAACGATCGGTGGGTGAACCTGCAAGGAACCCACACATTAATGTTGCGTAAACACGTACTGTGATCGGGTTCTATGGGTTATTTGTGAGTTTGGTTTTGAATTATGTTGGCATTTAAGAAGGATCTGGCAGGGTTTAACTTCGGCCTTGCATCATTGTAACCCTTGAAAGAATTCATGAACTGATATGTCTACATTGACCAATCAAGGAATGATTCAAAACAAAAGTGCTCATAGACAACATGATGATTTAATGCATTGAGAAATGCATGTGGTAAAAGAATGGGGCATATATAGGGCTGCCCATTGTGGAAGAAGTGTCTTCCAGTACTCTACAGAGTTGTATGATTGGTAAAGAGAGAAATTAGGTGACCCTAAATGTTGGTACCCTGATTATTGGTAAGGAAATAAATGATTAAAGGCATTCATGTGAAACTTGAGTTTCATGAGTGATGATTTGAGGTTGTGGTAGATTCAGAGTAGAAAATATGGTTATTCTATAATAATAAATATGGAGAGAGAATCCATATGGTAATAAGTGGGTTGAGTTCCAAAATTCGTTGGAAAAAGTGCCTCACATGAAATATAATAATTTAAAACCAATGTAAGGGTACATTGGGTATGGATGTGGCCATGGATATTGACACACTGTTAAAGTTATTTGATATTTGAATTGCATTTGGAAAAATATTTAGTATGTTGAAAGGATGCATATGTAAACAATGATATGTTTCCTTTTTATTTGTACCCTTAGATGAAAATGGCTTGGACTGTTAGTATGCATAGTTTTGAAAATATAAATTGCATGAAAACTAACAATTTGTTTGGCTAAGGATTGTTGAAATTGCAGGAAAAACATTGGGTCTTGGATATGGCAGTATCGTAATCCCATAGGGAAGACCAATTTCATGCTAAGCCAAACTGTTATGGGAAGGAAACTCCCATGTTTTTGGATCTGGTCCCTGTATGGAACAAATCTGAAAAAAAATATGGAATTGAAAAAAAAATATGTGGGTGACAGATTTGCAATAAAATTCTGAAATTAATATTTATAATGATATCTCATAAATTTCCATATACCTGTGATATAGGTGAGAAGAAAAGGATCTGTCCAGAAAGGATAGATGAAGGATTTCAAGATGGAAATAATGAAATATGACTACTGTTGGGACAAGAAAACTTGTGGTAAGCCATGATCGCCCTAGAACATGTTGTGTTACGACATAGAAAGTTTGAGGGACGCCTCGATTGTAAGGCTCAACAAAGTCTTTAGAGGTCTTCCTATGCGAGAAAACCTCAGCAAGGAAAGATGGATCACCCGAGGGACTGTATAATAGAGAAGGGGATTCCTGAGCTTGGGCCTGGAGGGTGAGTGACCGCAAGGAATAGGAGACTTTGATAATCCTCATAAAATATTGATTGGGATCATGCACACAATGGGTATGCCCAGGAGGAACAATAATTCTAAGAGAACAAGACAACCATGTTGAGGCGAATCCACAAATTGCACAGATAAGTATTGTGCTATATTATGAAAATTTTCCTCTTGAGCTTTGCACAACAACAATCATTTTCACATGAAATTGTGATTAATGTACTTGTTGTCCAAGAATTTTGAAGATAGGTGATGAAGGCCAAGAGTCTGGAAAGAACCTGACCAAGAAAGAGGATCAATATTTCTGAAGCAGCTGAATGAGAAAGGAATTATAGGTGTTACTGAGAAAGAACACCGAGGACAATGTTCCTTTTTAAGGAGGAGGGTATTATAACACCCTTGTTTCCCCCAACTTGTAATTAATCATTAATTATGATTACCATGTTATGGCATGGGAATAATGTAAATGTATTACTTTTTAGATTTCCAATGACTGACTGTGGGGGCTAAGCCTTGAAGTACTATCCATGATATCACTAGAGGAAAGAGAGGAAATTGTAGAGAGGGTTCATTAGTTCAAATGAACCAAATTCTCTTTGATGAGATAATAAGCCTCATCTGGATTCCAAGGAGGAAGAATTTAAGGAAAGAAGGACTGGTGGTTGAACAATAAACTACCCCCATGAATGGAAGCATGGAGGGTCTAGCTGGGGAGACAAAAAAGTGTTAGCCCGAAGTACCATAGAGGGAAGTTTTTCCTGCAAGCCCAGCCTGGCCTGATTTTCCTTCTGACAGAAGGAACAAGACAGGTGGAGAACCTTCCTGAAGGAGATAAAAGGCATGAAAAAGAATACACACAAGAGGACAGACAAGAGAAGACACACCGAAAGAGGGAATGTGTGACCAAGATATGCAGAAGAAAAGAGGAAGAATGGGAGAGGCCCTCGAAATGAAAAGAAGAAATGGGAGTTTGATAAGTTGCTCTGGTTACTGCATAGAATAAGAGAAAGGATCTCTGAGAGTTTGTAGAAGACATAACTTGAGAAGAAGTTCACGAGTTTGATGCTGAGGGAGCATATGATAAACCTCGTAGAGACTGTTATAGAGAAATAACATCTGAGAAACTGCAAAGGTTCCCTAGTGATATCATGGCTTTGAACAGGGGTGGCCAAAGTGATAAGAATGAATGTCTATGAGCCTATGGTTGGGTGGAGAGGCTAACACCCATAGTCATTTGGTCAGCTATCAACTGTAATAGATAAGTGTTTCTTTTACCCTGTGTACTTAGATTGAATTTCATGTTTTGAATGTATGAGTTTACTTATCTCTGAGTTAATTGGGTAATGTTATGTTATCTACTTTTGGAGCTATATGCCCATGCATTCATTTTATAGTTGAAGGAATGAACCTTTTATATTTTATAAGTTTCAAATTGTTTCTCTTATGTAATCCTGGTGCAATGAATACGCATATACCCATATGAGTATAATATCTTGAAGGAGAGACCCTTGCACAGTGTGTAGGGCCAACACTGAATGAAGCATTGAAAGGTTCTCAAGGTGAGCGAGCGCAAGGAGTGCATGAGAGACTTTTCTAAGTCTCAATCTCAGGAAATATAACGTGATTTAGGTCTCGAAAGGGGTGATTCCTATATTTCGAGGATGATCATACATGATCATTTTGGGAGGAATCAAAGTATTTCATGACTGTTGAGTCTGGAGAAGAAGCATGAGTGTTAACCCCTCGAGTCTTACGAACTTCATGAGTTTGGCGAATGTTGTGTATTCTTCGTAAAGGAGGCTAATCCTATGAATTCCTAGAGCCCAAAGTTAATCTGGGTCATTTTTAGTAGAGGGTCACGTGCTCCTCAGATCAATGGTATTCCGGATGCTAGGTTCTCTGGGGAAATTGAAATACAATTGCAAGAGTGTGAAATTTTTGCGAAGCTCTAAAGGCCGGAGCAAATCCTAGCCATTGGCGTCAGGTGCACATGGCAACAGATTGAGTGTGGTTCGAAGTTTAGCACGCCGGAAGATCTGAGGTGTGTTGCGCTTTGGGTCGCGAACTCCCGAAGGCCGGAGTAGATATCGACCACCCACTGTCGAGTGCATGTGGACCCTTGCTCATAGTTCTCCGCATGTTAGGAGTTTGGAACTTCGGAAGGAAGTGTGGTTCAAGGAAAGGAAACCCCCAAATGCTGAAGTCATGAAGTGACATGAACCGTCGATTTAATATTGCGTCGGGATCCCTCCTGTCTGTTGGATCCAGACTGTAGTCAACACTTTGGTGACGTCTTACTTTGGGAGGAAGCTGGAAACTACACGCCAAAACTCCCAAATTTCGGAGTTATGAAGAAATGAAAATATTCGATCTAAGGACCCTTCGGTATCACTCTCAACTGTCTGATCAACCAATAAAAAGGACCTATGTACAACACTTCAGAAAATTCCTACTCTGAGAGGAAAGGAGTGTGGAGTGGGTAGAAACCCTGGAACGCTGAAGTTACGAATGAACGTGAGCCGTAGATTCAAGGATCTATGTGGACACACCTTGACCGTGGGATCTATGGGTTATTTAGAGACAATTGGCAGGAACTTCGAACTTCAGAGCTCTGTGAGGTTTGGAAATTAAGTGAAGCTAGGAATCCCCGAAGGCTTCCAGTCCCGGAGTGACGTGGCCCAGTGACATCATCCAGAGTGATGTGGACCCACGATTAAAATTCCATATGTCACCTGGATTTGTGTGTTTCACCAACCCTATAGGCCCATTAATACGTGAAACATGTTAATCAATAAAGGGGCCACATGTCACCTTTTCCTTGTTGTGTATCACACCTGACACTCACCGCTTATCCCATTTTGTGGGAGGAGTATGAGGGACCCACCTGTATTTTCCCTCGTATATAGTACAACACCACATGCGAGATTGGACCCTTCGGGAGTCCAGGACTTCGGGACTCTAAATGTTTGAAGTGTGGTGTCAAAGATAAGTTGAAAGACCCGAAGGCCGGAGCCACGTGGAGAGATTCCTGGAACTTTTGGGAATTCAAGAGTTTGGAACTCCGAGAGACATGAGATGTTAGAAAGTATGCTCCAAAAGTGTCGAATGCCACAGCTACGTGGTAGCATTTCATAAGTCTAGGAGTTCAAGAATCCTGAGGACCTGCATGCATAATAGAAAAGGGAAGTTCAACACTGAAGCACCGAACTTCGAATTATCCTTTATCATGTGTGTTAGATGAGGGTTAAGTCACACTGTTGGTTGGAACGGTGGATGGAATTCCACCGTGGATATATGAAGTTGGAGACGATACATGTGAGGTGGATCCACGTGGCCTTTGACCAATGAGGTTCGCAGAAATTTGGAAGGGCGTAACTTCCAATTCATAGCTTGGGTTGGAGTGTGGTGATAGTGGTTGGAAAGCTCTAGACGAGCAGAAGAGAATGAAGACCTCAGACATAGGATTCAATATGTTTAAGGAAAGGAAAATTTTGATGCCCCATTCCCTAAAAGGGTACTTAAGGGTTTGGGTGTGTTACACCTATAGTGATGATTTTAATAATCCTTATACACCACTTATTCCATTACATATATAAAAATGCAACATCTAACTTGATTTAGAATTAATTTACTGATCATATTGAGGTGATTTGCAGAAAAATGATGATGTGCTCTTTATCCAAAAAATCATAGAATGATGATTAATTTGCAGAAGGATGAGATGACACAACATAACATAAAATAACTCAAATTACATATATAGATGACATAGATTACTTCATCTTCAAAGTCCCTTTAGATAGCATGATTGTTCTCCATGACCCCAAAATACCAAATTACATTACAATATGGGCTCACAAAAAGGAAATTTAATGGACTCTCTTTAATTCCACTACTCAAAACAACAAAATTAGTTCACCATTGAAATCCTTGTGAAATTATGAGAAATTTGACTATAAAGTCAACCAAATTCTAAACAAGCTCAATTTCACCCCCTTTACATGCCAAACAGTGCACTATGGTGCTCATAAATATCAATATGGACTAAGAATTTTACAAATGGCCTCTTATCATAAAATATATTTCAAATTCATTATCCTTGAAAAAATTCATGAAAATTGAGTATAAATTTTCCTATGTTTGGACAATATACCTCATGGCACACTTTACGAGACAACCATACTTGACCTCTTCTTGAGTATGCAAATTTATGCAGCGTGTACAACCTCTGGATCTGTGCCTCTCCTCGGTCTATGCAGAAACATGGAAATTTGTGCCAAATGTTGGGATCTATGCCCAATATATAGGCCTTAGGTTGGAACCGAATCCCAACCATACCCCCACATTATATGCTAAAGTCGACATCTTAAAAAGTATAGTTTAATGTTTTAATTATAATAAATTCCATATTTGGCATGTTGGTTAGCAACAATATTCTAATTCGTTGGTATAGTTTTGTGGGTCAGGGGTTCTATTCCCACCGATCGCGGGTTGTGGTGTTAATTTTTGGTTGGTATTATATATATATATATATATATAGTTGGGAACCATCCGATTTGTTGGAACAACCTCTCGCAAATATAGCATGGCTATATGGAATAACATATGGTCTAATGATCCAGATTATTTTAGGAACAATATGAAGGCAGAGATATAAAAAAGATATAAAAAATAATTTACACATATATATGGAAAGGAACACAGT
The DNA here is from genome assembly GCA_000966675.3 of Picea glauca. Taxonomy (NCBI): domain Eukaryota; kingdom Viridiplantae; phylum Streptophyta; class Pinopsida; order Pinales; family Pinaceae; genus Picea; species Picea glauca. The sequence continues at coordinate 138,145 of JZKD02S1435223.1, read as the reverse complement.
TATACAGTAAAGATCATATTGTATTAATGACTTTATAAAATACAAAAGATTGTAAAATGCAAAAGCACACAAGATAGCTAGAATGGTGGTAGCTTATCTCTAAGAAGAGATGTGTCATCTATGCTCATTCGCAAGAAGCTGGTTAAAATGAGGCTCCAAAGGCCCTTTTAAGATAAAGAATAAATGAGAAAACCCTAAAACATCCAAAAACCTAACCCTAGGAGATGAAGTGACAAAAATCATGTGGGCCCCGATGGGGTATGTTGGTGCATCAACTTCCTGGGGTCATAACTTTTTCATACGATCTTCGTTTTAGGCGCATGATAGCCTTTTGGAAAGGTCTATCCAAGGAATACACATGTTGTCGTCACACTTTGACTTTGTCAACAGTGTGATTGTGGCAGGCCCAAAAAACATTGTTTAGGGCATCAAAATTTCCCTGGAAGTTTAGGACCCAAAAATCTAGAAAACAAACTTCCAAAATGGAAATTGGGCTTTGAGCGAGTGGAATAGGTGGGTGGCCACTGATATCCACCTATATCATTCCTCCCCCCTTAGGATGCAATGGTATCCATTTCTTCAACTACCTGCGTCAGATGAGTAAACTTCTGCTAAACTTGACTCTGCGTGAGCCACTTGCCCTGATGAAGAAACTGCCCTGCTTTGACGAATCGATAGAGTTTGATAGTCTATTGGAGGATGTCCTTTGTATTGGTATCCATGAGACAATCAAATGTCTCCTGCTCGATGTAGGAAGGATTGATTTTTGTAGGGGCCAACTTCTTGGCTGCATCCGAAGTGTCTAGGAGAGGTGGAAAATATGGTCGAAGAAGTTCCACATTAAATACCAGGTGCAATCCAAGGAAAAGAGGAATACTTAATTCAAAAGCATTCTCACCCACAACCTTGGTGATGGTTTAAGGACCGTAGCAGAGTGGATGCAACTTCCGATGGGGTCGTGTGATACACTCTTTATACAAATGAAACCAGACCTTATCTCCCATCTAAAATTTGTGTGGTACCCAATGCTGACCATGGAGCTTCTTGTACTTGGCATTGGATTTCTACACAATATCATGATCTTGTTCTTGGATGTGTTGTATGCACTCAAGAAATTTGGTTTCTCAATTAGTCTTTGTTTTAGCATGGGATGACTCTTCCTATGCGGTTGCAATGGGAAGAGCTACGTCAATGGGGGGCAATGGTTGAAACCCCAAGCACACCTGAAAAGGGTTGTGGCCAATAGAGTTGTGGAGGGATCTGTTGTAGCTATGTTGAACATTAGGAATGATTTCATCCCATTTGCATGGATGCTTGGAATTATACATTCACATGATATGGACAATCATCATGTTGACTACCTCTGTTTGTCCATTGGTCCATAGGTGGAAGGCAGTCGATTTGGTCAGCTTGGCGTCCATCATCAACCATAGGTTGGACCAAAAGGTGCTCGAGAACTTGTTTTCTCGACTAGAGATGAAATTTTGTGGTGACCAAAAGTGAACCCAAACATGTGTGAAGAAGTTCTTGATGGTGGCCTTGGATGTGATGCTCTTCTTGCAGGGTGCCAAAATTTCCATATTAAAGAATCAATCGACGACCACAAAGACACAGTCATTCCTATGATTGGTTGAAGGAAGATTTGACATTTAGTCCATGGAGATGGACTCCGAAGGCCTATCCATATAAGGCATAGTGGTGTATAGCCCTTGTTTCTTGATGGCGATCTTGGCAATGGTGCAAAAGGTGCAAGATTTGATGTACTTGTGAACATCATGTCGAAGCTTTGGCCAATAAAATTCGGCCAATAAAAACGATTTTACAGCGTTGCCACTGTATTTTCTACACCAAAATGTCCCGCTTCTCGATTGTAATGAGATTCCCAGGTCAAATTTGCACGCTCTTTGAAAGAACAAAATGTGGCTCATATGGCATTATAACCCATCCTAGAGATGAAAGTTGGGAATTGTTTTTCCTACGATCAATGTTTGATAGAAAGTAGAAAAGTCAGAGTCATTATTGTAAAATTGTGGCCAACCAGATGTCTCATGTCCAAAAGAGTTGAGAACTATGGTTAGCACTGCCACCCGAGGTCGAATGAGAAAATATATGACATGGTTAGTACTAGCCTTCTTATACTTGATATTCAAGTGGAATTGTTGCAAGTACGTGGACCACTTCTAATGTCAGTCATTTTGTAACTTTCCTTATGTCTACATAAATTGAAAAGGCATGTGATCAATGTGGATGATCATTTCCTTCTCTAGAATGTAATGCTTCCACTGCCGACATTCCTGCACAATGGAGTACATGTCTTTGTCATAAGTGGGGTATCTTCGAACAAAATTAGATAGAGTTTCACTATGATAGGCTACTGGATATTCTGAGTGAGGATTGCACCGATAACATAATCTAAATCATTTGTCTTAATCTCAGATGGTCGTTGCATGTCTGGCATAATGAGGACTAGTGTTGGGAAGAGGCAGGATCCCATATCCTTGAATTATTTTTGTTGGGGCGTAGACCACACAAACTTGGCCTTCATGCCACCCTTGGTCACTTGGCTTAGGGCCTACGTGATATGAGAGAACCCAAACACAAACTGTTGGTAGAAGGTAGCAAGGCCAAAGAAGCTACAGAGCTTGGTCATTTTTTTTGGGGCCGACCAATCGTATAGGACTTGGATCTTGGCTGGATCCACATGTATGCCCTGTGCATCCAAGATGTATCCCAAATATTAGATTCTCTACATGCTGAAGGAACACTTATCCAAGTTGGCATATAACTTGTGCTGGAGAAGGTTTCTTAATACCTGTTGAATATGCTCCAAATGTTCCTCCCAAGTCTTGCTGAAGATGAGGATACCATCCAAATATACAAAACACAAAGGAGTTTTTGAATGGCCATGATATATCATCCATCATCTGCATGAATGTGTCCAGGGTGTTATTCAAGCCAAAAGGCATGACCAACCACTCAAAGAGGCCTTATTTGGACTTGAAGGTTGTCTTAGACACATTAGTTTTCTCAATTGGCACTTGATGGTAACCTGACTTCAGATCAATTTTACTGAAAAAATTGGCTCCCTTGAGTTGATCGATAAGATCATCAACCTGGGGAATTGGGTACCGATTCTTGACTGTGATCTTGTTCAAGGATTTGTAATCAATACAAAGTATCCATGTCTCATCCTTCTTCTTTATTAGAACAATTGGGCTCCCACAAGGTGAGGAGTCGGGCCTGATGTGGCCCTTCAAAATTAGCTCTTGGATCTAGTGTTTGATTTCTTCATTCTCCATAACAAAATGCCTGTATACAGGGTTTTTAGGCAGAGGATCACCAGGTGTCAGATCAATTGTATGCTTTACCTGAAAATGCATAGGCACCCCAGTGGGTGAGGAGAATATGTCTTTGTACTCCTCGACTATTCCGTCCACCCATTGCTACTAGGCACAAAGACCTCGTGTAGAGGTTTTGGCGATTGCAATGACCTTCCAATCACCTTCTGATCGAACCATATAGAGTACAAATATCCCGATCTGAGAAACCACCTTTCTGCACTGCTTTGTAGAGATCAAAGAGACTACAGTATTTCGGACTTCCTCCGGTACCCTGTAGAGTTGATCTCCCAAAGTAATAATGACACTACAGGGCCTAGATTCATTAACAACATGATGTTTCCACATATATGTTTGTCTTCTAAAAACATCAAAAAATTCAAGTGGGGAAACATCACACAATATCTCTTCTTTGAAGGGTTTGATGCCGTAGTGAAGGTGACATTTTTTTTTGACGCGGATGTCCCATCCCTGGCTGAGCCAACTGATGGTGTATGGCTGAGGATGTGGTGTCGTTGTCAAGTTCAACCTCTTGAAAACCTCTGCTGAGATCAGTTTATTATGGATACCATTGTCAAAAATGAAATTGAGTGGGGTTCCCTTCACCCACATATGTGATTGGAAAAGATGCTCCCCTTCTTCAGGTTGCTCTGGTTCCTCTAGATGGACATTTTTGTTAGTGATGGTGACACTAGTTTCTGCATAAATTATTTGTCTTCCCTTTTATAGCTAAGAATCCAAGTCTAATTCAGCATCCGACCTTGGGGCTTTCATCTCATCCAACAACTAATTTTTGTAGCGACATTCGTTAGTATTGTGCTAAGGGATTTTATGGAACTCCCACCATTTTCCAGTGTCCTTCTTCACCTTCCAATTATCCTCTTTGTTGGTGGCTTGGGCTGGTTATCCTAGGGTTGGACATCCTTTCTTTGTCCTTTGGCCTGGGAGTTAGGGCCACCCTTAACATACTTTGGTTGTTGTGGATTTTCATATCCAAACTCCCACTTGTTCTGCTGCTTGAATTTTTTCTCAATTTTGACAACATATTGATAAGTGACTCCCAATGTCGAGATGTCTAGAAAATCCATTTCGGTTTGGATGTACCAGTGTAGATCCCCACAGTATTTTAGGACCACATGTCACTAATATTATTTGATACCCAACTTGATGCACAAGGTATGGAAAGTATTTTTGAACTCAAGCACCATTTGGCCCCTCTCTTGGTGCAATGTGGTCCATCTCATGTACTGGTCATCATAACTTCCAATAGGGTAATATTGATCCTTGAGGGCATAAAAAAAATCATCCCAAGTGGGTCCTGTCCCAAAAATTCCAGACTCATCCTTGACATGTTTCTCATAGTAAGTCTCCCACTAATATCTGACATGGGGAAGAGCCTTAAGGAGTGTGGAGGTGATCCTTTCACTACTGGAAAAATTGTGGATAGAGAAATAACCCACTAGCAAGTTTAACCATTTTTCCAAAGTGTTGACTTATATCTGGCCTTCAAATAAAGGAATGTCAAAGTTAAATTGTACCTTGAAGGGTGTCATGCCTTCGAAGTGATTTTTGGTTGAAGGTGCCTCCATTGTTGCCGACAGTCGTCGGAGGATCTGGGAGAAACTATCATTCATCTTGTTCCTCTCTCATGCAAGGGATTACTTGAGAAAAAGTTTGAAAGGATCTCCAGCCCTATCATCCCTCTTTTATTCTGTCGTGGAAGGTTGCTTGGGTGTGCGATAACAATTGTCCTCAAGAGATACAAGATCGATACCTAACTCTTTATACCCTGACCTCATCGAGGACATGCACAGAGGATGACAAGGAGAATACTGCTCTAATATAACTGGTCCAGATTATTTTAGGAATGATACGAAGACAAAGATATAATAAAGAATTTACATAGAGACATGGAAAGGAACACAATAATACAGTAAATCTCATATTCTATTAATAAATTTTTGAAATACAAAATATTGTAAAATGCAAAAGTACACAAGCTAATTGGAATGGTGGTATTTGTTGGATTTATGGGATGATCCAAGTTCTAGCTTAGTTCTCCAACAAAACCCTTTTCACCATTGGCCCTTATGGTAAACCGGAAGGCCACACTATGCACAGAGTGCACATCGCAGTCTCACCCGATATGGCTTATGGGTGACTACGGGATGCAGATGTTTGTAGTCATGGAAGGGGTTGGGGATGTTATTTTTACTTCTTTTTTATAGTAACATATATTCTAGCATAAAATTCATCATATCTACTAATTTATCCATCAATTACATCCATTGTGCATAATTATAATAGTGCACGTTGTAAATAAACCCTAACATATGCATTCATCTAACCATTCATTAATTCATTATAAATCATATAAACTGAACACATCACACATAAATAAACCATTTTTACCGTGGTTCACCCCCCCTAGGATACGCCCACAAATATATTTTTCTTATTTCTTATTCTTCATCAAAAAGGTTCTGTGTTGTGTGCTTTATATCGTAAGTTCTGAATGGCGAGGCTAACCAACGTCACACCAAGCTCCACAACTTGCGACCCGACCCTCAATTACAACTCAACACTCACTCCATCTGAGCTCCGTAGCTCTCAACAACACAAAGACTCCGACCCAAAAGGTGGTCCAAGTGTTTTTCTCATGCAAAGTGTTAATGAATTACTTCACAAAAAGATACCTGAATCTACCTCATACATATTCTATTTATACTACAAAATGGGTAAACACCCTTGCATTATTATTCAAAATTCTAATCTAAGTGGAATCCACTTTTCCACGTTCTAACTCCTTGCACGCGGTTGGTATTCGATCCAACTCTTTCTTTCTTTGAATATGCACTGGTCTTCCTTCTTTCTTGGCTCACTGCTTCCTTTTCCCTTACGTTGTGATGGTTCCCTTCTTTCCTGGAATGCGTTGGTTCCTTTGGTCCATCTAGTTACCTTATTTACTACGATTAACTCCCAAAATTGCCTACTCCAATAGGCCCCCAACACTAACTTGTGGCTCGTCCTGAGCCACTCAAGTCGTGTGTTCCTTCTGCACTGATTTCTCTCAGTCCTGGAACTTTTTTTCCAGTTCATCTCCTTTTGTATTCATCTGTTTGTTCTTTTCTAGAAGGTTTTACATGAATTTCATTGTAATGTGCTCCTTCAGCACTTGTAGGATGTCTAAGTGCGCCTGTTTTATTCTGGCTTTCTCTGTTTCCAGCTCTGTTATCATTTTTTATGCTTTCTCTTGTAGGGGCTCCAACTGAGCCTATCTGATATGTTGTTCCTCCTAGATTATCTTTCCTTCTGCTTGTAGGTTTTTCATCTCCTGCACGACCCTCAGTCTCTCCAAGATAGGCATTGTCTTCTACCTCTGCTTTAGATCATGGACTAATGCCTTCAAATTGTTTTCTTGCCGATCCCACCGCTGGATCCTTTCATATTCTACCAGGCTTGTCCAAAGTTGTGCGGTCCTCCCTCTTTCATGATTGGTACTGGGGTTATGAGAGAAATCCCTGAGGTTTCCTCATCATCATATATGGTAATTAGGTCTATGAGGACATTGGCCACATCTTTCCCACTTGATGTTCTTGTTTACCCCAACTACATTGTAGAAACAATTGACGACCTTGCCTATTGTGACATAATGCTTCGATTTTCTAGATGAGCGGTCTCCTCTAGTGGAGTTGTCTCTGATCCATTTAGCTCTCTTAGAGATTGATTGTGTCGATCGGGATGACGCTTAAGGGTTCTATCAAAGGGTTAATTTGGGGGTCATTTTTGAACCTTTGTATGGATCTTTGTGCTTCCTCTAGCAACACCATCCCTCTCATATATGCCTCTGTGGCTTCTATTTCTTTGTTTTCTTCCCTAACCCTGAGGGATTCTTGAGTTATTTGTTCTATAGTTTCAACCTACTCATCCATTATCATTACTTTAAATCTCGCCATATTGGGGTTAGCCTTTATCTGGAGAACCTCCTCCCAGTCTCGAGAACCCTCTGTAAATTTTTTGTCTTCAAACTTATCATGGGCATACACACAACAGGAATATACCTATGATTCATGTTGGGGTACTAGGATCCTTGGGTCATGTTTGCAAAATCGGCCTGTGGGGAATCTATATTCCAACGGGCTCAAACCCTCTTGTTTTTCTTGTGCAATATATTTTACCATGTAAAACTCTATATGAAAGCCATAGGGTATGAATGCTCTCTTTTTGTCCTTTAACAGAGTGGCATTATCGCCTTACAGAATGGTTTGATAGCATATTTCTCCCATAATGAGTCGATCCGAGACATGAGTGGGAAGTAAATGTTGTGCGCCAGTGGCCCCAAACACTTTGATATGGGTGGTGGTTTCTGTTGATGGTTCCTAAATCCATGATTCAACAGTGGGAACCAAACCCACCATCGAGGTCCAATTAGACTCTGTAGCATTTAATGTTGGAATGGTTCTCCAGATCTTTTGATCCGACCAATTTATTGATGGGATTTATGTTTTCTTGTGAAGGCTCTTCCTTAAGTTTAGACTATCTCTTTTTGTATTTTCTCTTGGGTGAGGCCGATATGGGATGTAATATGACATAAACCAACTTGGTGATAAACAAGATTAAATTCTAACTACTGGGGAAGATTCTGAACTTGGGATAACCCGTTTCTCAAGCATGCAGAAAACTATTCTATACCACAGGTCTAGTACTAATACATTAACCTCGTGAGCATCCAATTATTGTATGAGAAAATAATTATCAGAAATAAAACACATATGCAAATAAGATAATGGAAAGCAAAATAATCCATCTACCATAATCATTCATCACATGTTAACACAACGATTCATCTTCATCATTTAAAGTAAATAACTGCAAAATATTGCACCAGATAACTTGACAATAGATTAAATAACTCTTACTCATTACAACATCATTCATGAAACGAGATGGGAAATAGTTCTTCTCCATGTCCAATCACATGCATTTGATGAAAATGTCTTATCTCTGGTCCATAAGAACTTCTTAATTATATAAGCTACAAAATAATTCTTAACAACCAAAAAGAAAGAGTTATTACAACAACCATCAACCTTCACTAATTGGTCGATGTATTTATTTATAATGTAAAGTTTAACTGAAATTAACGGCTAAGTGAAGTTTAAGCAAAAAAAAATTCACCACGTGGCATCCTACACTAACAGTTTCTTTAATAGTCAGCTCGAGATATCTCTTGAAAAGGGTGATTTCTCTCATACTCAGACCAACTGATAAAAAACTCTTCATAAGTTTGGTCCCATGGAAATTTCTGTTGTTCCATTGGAGCCGCATCTATTCCTTTGATGTCCATCGCATGCATCCTGTACTTCACTAGACTAGATTTCAACTGCTTTAGCATGGCTTGAGCTTTGATTGGATGCTTTTCAAATCATTTCACTTTCCCTGGCCTCGCATCGGTCATATTTGTGAGCTCTTTAGTCCTAGTAAATATTGTTTGACATGCGACTCGACTACGTCACTTAGGTCGACGAATTTATCGGGGTTGCCAAACTCGGGGAGTCTGATATCCTTCATTACTTTATTAATTTTATCCCAGTGCTTATTGCATTTGATCCACTACTCTTGGATTTCTCAGTGTGGCTCCCGAGATATCTTAGCCCAGTACTCGGCTGATCACTTCATGTGATTAAGACTACTTTTTCCTACCGTCTGAATTCCATGTTCTTCTTTGTCTCGACCCTGATAGACTACATCAATGTACTCAATTCTTTCTACTGATTCCTGCGCCCTTTCATACCATCGCTCCATATACTTGCATGTCGCAAGTTCCATGAGAGTGTCCCCCTGGAACTCAGCTATTTTCAGAGTTAAAAGGGGTCTTTATTTCTTGAAATCATTGAAAACTTCTTCGAACTCACCTTTCAGGTACACAACGGTCTGCGTGGTTCCTTTATATTATTTGTCCAGATGAAATAAGTGTTATAGCTCCTTTAGGGTGGTGGCTAGATCCTTTTTATCCCTTTTGGACCTATCTAGGGTGGCCTCTGAGAGTTCCTTCCCCACGTCGATAAGTTCAGACGTTCGAGCATCTACTGTGTTTATAAAGTTCTCCTCTGTAGTAACAAAGACAGAGTGATCTAACATGATCTTTCTTTTCTTTCCAGTCCTTTGAACGATGGCCTTTCTCTTTTGATCGTAGGAGATCGCATAGATATCTACTACCTCTTCTACCAGCTCCGGTATCTGTTGATCGCCCCATGTGAGTATGTTTCCTAGACTACCGGTGGTGTATACTTGTTCAAGATCGGTCTCCTGAAATTCCTCATTGTGCCTCAAAGACCCGGCCTCTACCTGTCGCTCGTTGGGGGTCTGAGTGTTGAGTGTAATAGTGATTTCAGGCACAAACTTGTTACTTACTTGCTTGTTGGCCACATAACTATTGATTTCCTTTTGCAGGGATTCTTTCTTTGGCTCATCCAATTTGATCTTGTCCTTCATATTTGGTCCAGTTTTCGATGTGTCGAGTTCCTTTGTTTCGAGGCCACTTTAAGCTTCTGTTTCCTTTTACGTGACCTACTTTGTTTTCACTTCAGGATCAGGGGAAGCAGTCTTCTCAAGTCCATTTTCCTCTTAGACATGCATAGGGTTGTCATGAGATGACTTCGGGCAATCATCGTCACTATATATAGTTATAATCTTTCTCAAAGGATTAGGCACGCATTTTTCTACTCACACCCAACCTATCTCTGGTTGAGTCATCCCGCATACCGATGAATTGACCGACGATGTTGTATATTTAGTGTCATCTGACCCGTTGGTGTTACCAAGGTTTGTGAAATTGGGTTCGCTTGGCTCTGTTGGGATTCCTTCTTAGCTATTGGCTGGAAGCCTAGGTGTTATGATGAGGTCTGGATTATCCTGCTTCCACTTCATTAGCAGCTGGGCCTGCTTCCACATAAGTCTCCCCATCCCCTGTACAACTTGAACCTCAGGGGAATCCCTGATTTATACCGGGGATTCCTGATAAACTTATACCACTTTGATGGCTTCTTGGGGATTTCCCACCGCTTTTCCTGGTTCAGATGCTACCCTTCCCTCTCGGGTCCTGAGAATTTCTTGAGCCGTTTTCTCCAAGGACGTTGCTTTCTCCTCCCAACTCATGGCCTTGAATCTGGTTGTTTTATGATCAACCATCCTTTCTGCCACCTCATTCCAGTCTTGGGAATTTTCGATGAAAATTTCATCTTCAAACCGGTCATGGGCATAAGGCCAACAGGATGATACCCGTGATGCATGTTTTAGGACCAGAACATTGGGATCATTCTTGCGAAAATGGCCAGTCTGGAATCAGAATTCCAATTGACTTATCCCTTCTTTCTTAGCCTATGTGGTGTCCTTGACAATGTAGAAGCCAATATGAAACCCATAAGGTATGAAAGCCCACTTCTTGTCCTTTACTAAAGTGGTGTTATAGCCTTGCAGAATGGTCTGATAACAAATTTCCCCTAACACTAGTCAATCGGGGACATATATGGGTAACAGATGGGGTTCCTCTGTGGTGCCGAAAACCCTGATGTAGGTCTCACGCTCATCTAGATACCAGTGACCTACTTTCGATACAACATACGACAACCTTGGGCACTCTTTCTTGAACAATAAGGAATAAATGCGTGCAATAAACTGGTCATAGATAAGAGAAAATGATTTCTTGTACCTGTTTTCCCATAAGATGCTGAAGTATACATGGAATGGGAGCTCGGAAGAGTGCCAATTTAAGTTCATTCCAAAAAAAACGTTCCTGGTGCAGATGACGTCCAACAGATACGAGGTCATGTAGAAGGAAAGGGTTTCTCCCTCTTTCTGTGTCTGGGATTATTGTATGCATGTGCTTAACTGTTTGGAGATGATAGCACCCCAATTAAGGCTCGTGCCTGAAATGGCTATCGTATAAGCTAGAGGCATCCAATCCTTTGAAAACCGGGATCAACCTTTCTCCCCATGCAATCTGCAGAGGATAGCCATCAGGTATATATACAACTCCCTCAAGTTAGCTGTTGGGTACTAGCCGAAGGTCCAGTTGGTGAAATTTTTATCTTCTCTCCACCAAGACACCAAAATCTTGTTGGTGTCGTGATTCTAATAGAAAATCAAAACAAATTTAGTGTTTAAACGTTCCTCTGGTTCCCTGAGTTTGTAGTAACTCTGAACTTCTACTGGGAGGAAAACCCCGACGCATTCGCCATTGTCTTCATTAATTAAACACCTTTGTGCATCGGTGTGATCAATAATCCATTTAAAGAGTTCGATGCAGGGAAATACCCCAGCCCTGCTTGCCACCATGTGAAAATAGGCCTTGCGGACATTCGAGAGAACTTCATCGTTGAGTCTTCTTGTATCAGGATCACTATGCAGGGTATACTCGAGGGGTTCTGCCTTCTTGATTTTATTAAACAATTCTTCCAAGTGAGGGAATATTGTTTTGGCCCCAATTTTCACCTTTGTGTCTCCAAAGGCTAGGGGCTAGATGAAGGCCTTCTTGGTGGATGTCTTAATGACGGGCACTGGTTTTGGAGAAAATTCCAATTTCCTCACAACTCCTGGAGAGGAACATTCTCCCACCTCTATTTCTTGCATCTTTGGCGCTCTTGGGGATTTTCTAGTGGTAGGTTTCTTCAGAGGAATTGTTCCTGCAACTAAAAACGGTCCTTTAAACATGCATACATAGTAGCGTTGGGTGGAAACATATGAAATGAAGCGTAAAACACCATAAGCTGATACATACCTGTAATGCTTGCTAAAATTGTTGTTTAATACTCACTGAACCTTGGAAGCCTTCTCTGGATTGCTATCATTTCTCCTTCGTATGCTCTGAACTCCTTGCCATGCAGAATAGGTTCATACACAATGAATCAAAAGAATATAATGGGATAGATCCTATCAGTTGTATCAATCAGTCAATACGAGTAATGAAAGCAATTCAAAACAAACTACCATCAGATCTCTACAAATAAATTCTAACTTGGTTGATGGTGGAGGCGTAGAGGGAGATGCATTATATCGACAGGCTTAAATGACCCCTTTTGATTTGTACACAAATTAGCAACTAATGCAGTATCCACAAATTAACTAACATTTTAAATGCGTCGTACCTAACATATCTTATGGATAAAATGTCTCATCACGTCGTGTCTCTCCGGTGGACAGATCAGGGATCAACGATATCAAGTTCATTGGTGCCCTCTTAATACAACCTCTGGTGCCGAAAGGTATCGAGGATCGGCGATTAGGGATATTTGGAGCGTGTAGTTTCTTTGTGGGTTATCACCTTCGTAAATCTCCGACGCCAAAAACATTACGGGAGTCGACGATCGACGATACCACTCTTTTACTTGCGTGACACTTACTCTTCTCATTTTTTTTCCATTTTCGAATGGATCTGTCTTTGACGATATCTTTAGTGAAGCTTATTCATGGAGAAGAGAGACCTCCTTCCGTCGATGCCAGTGAAATTCGACGCTCGGATATTTTTGTTTTCTCAAGGGATTTTCATCACTTTTAATCTTTCCCGATGCCAAATTTCCTAAGAACGTTGGGGAAAACTTTAGACTGTCGATTCCTTAAGTAAATGTTAGTCCCTTTTTCAAGTCAATATGATTTTCAAATGTTCAAGAAGACTTTAAATGAGTCAACATGAAAACATAAATGATAAGCATAGGCAACAGTTTCATACCGAAGCATGATCATACAGTGCAAAATATCAAGTGGTACCCAAAAAGTAAAAAATTGACATAGACCTTTTTAGGGTGTGTTGAGTGCTCAACAATTTCTTCTAGGTACCAGTGGCCTACTTTTGAAATTATTTTCTTGGTTTCTTCTGTAAGCCTTGAGAATTCTTTCTTAAAAATAATAAAATATACTCGAGCTATAAATTCATCACATATGAGGGTGTAATATTTCTTGTACTTGTTCTCCCATAGAATGTTGAAATAGACATGCACAGGTAGCTCCGCAATATGCCAATTTAGATTCATTCTTGAGAAGACGCTCCTTGCGTATATCACGTCCAATAAGTATGATGCCATGTGAAAAGTAGGCGTTTCTCCATCCTTTGGTGTCTGGGCTTGCAATATGTTGGTTCTCAATTGTTTCGAAATGTTCGTTGCCCAGTTGAATTTGCTACCAGAGATTTCTAGAGTGTATGCCAAGGGAACCCATGGTTCCGAAAACTTGGCACAATCCCTTTCCCCGTATAATCGGCCTATCAGAGCCATCATATAAATATATGGCTCTCTGAGATTGGTCGTACTGTACTAGCCGTTTCTCTTGTTTGTAAAATTCTTATCTTCTTTCCACCATGAGTCCATCAACCTGTTGGTGTCATGGAACTCATAAAATTTTACCACAAAATCGATATTTAATATTTCATCTGGGTCTCTAAGTTTGTAGTATATTTGGACCCATTTTCATCATTGACCATGCATTTCATCACATCCGTGTGATCGATTATCCACCCGAAGGTTCCAATGCAAGTTAAGACGGGGTTCGACAGGCTACCATGTGTAGGCAGGATCACCGAATTTTTGGGAATACTTGGTCATTGAGAATTCTAATGTCTAGGTCACAGTGTGGTATAAACTTTGGGTAATATTCACGGTTGATTATGTTAAACAAATTTCCCCACTACAGGAGTACCATTTTCGATCCAGTGCTTGCCTCTCATTCGCTGAATGTAGGAGGTTGGGAAAACGCCCTTTTGGTAGACGTTCAGACGAATGGCTCCACTTTAGTGGAAAAATCAAGATGTCTAGCAATGCTAGGTGAATATCCTTCACTGAACTCTGCTTCTTTCAGTTTTGGTGCTCTCGGCAAGCACCTGGTCGTTGGCTTCCTTGGAGGCATTTTCCCTGCAAAAAGAATAGAATGAGGTACTGAATTTCAGAAATGATACTAAAATATAGACAATTCCAATTGCCGAAATGATACAGACGATTCATACCTCCTCTTCGCATAACCTTAACCTGGTTTAGAATTCTGAAAATTGACTGAGTTCTTGAAATGCTCTCTCGCTCCTTTGACTGCTCCGGGAATGAAAGACCTGTTTACAAAATGTTGCGTTCGTATTTTTATTTACAATTTAAACATAGAGCATACTTATCTTTTCATGTCAGTTCTTGAATTCAAGGCGTAAATGTGGTATGCACAATGATTCGCCAAGATCCGAATCATGCTCGTGACTAAATGCAATCAGAGGCTGGTGATGTAGGAGAAAGGTATGTCATATTTCATTGGTGGTTTAAAACTCCTATTATTTGGTTGGTACGTGGGATAGTAACGTGTGTTGATCAAAGAATTGATTGGCCTATTAAATAAAAAAATCTGATCTTTTTTTTAATCGAAGGTGTCCCATCATATTGTCAATGTCCTATCCATCTACTAGTTTAAACAAGTGGATCGACGTTAGAGTTTTTCTTAGACAACATTCGTTAATACATATTTTAGAAAAATCTATGATGTTGATTTGTACTGTTGTACAATGCTAACATGGAAATGTTGACCTGGAAGGGTGACCATGACACATGGCATTTTATTTTGGCCCTCTTGTTAAAAAAATTCTTCAGAATCAGGGATTTTCTTTAGACATGGCCCTAGGAACCTCATCCTATCCTTCTGATGTCGACGACATATCGAGGATCGATGATAGATGAGTATCTTTGTTCATTATTTATTGATTTCATCCCTTGGAGTTCGTCGATACTGAAAACGTAGTATCGATTGACAATCAACGATCAATGGTGTGTCAAAGTAAAAAATTTCCCAGTTTCAGGTTATCTTCGGATATCACCGACCTTGAACAATGTATCGACGATCGATGATCAGAAGTTCGCTAGGTTTGTCGATGTTAGCGTTTTCCTTTTCGTACTTCCCCGATGTCGATGGTGTATCGATGAGATTTTTACAACTTCTTCGCAAGATATAATTAGGGATCGACACTTGTCATTGTCATCTAGTCAATTTTACTGCGTAGATCATGCCGATGCCGATAATAGGTGCATGGATCAAAATTTTAGCTGTGTATATTTAGTTAAAAATGCCAAGTCTACTTTAGAAGAGAAGTCAATCTATTCAACAAACCCAAAATAATCTGAATGTGATCGATGATGAAACAGAGAAACACAAAACTTATTGATCCATGCAAAACTGACTCTATTAATAAAGAACGAAAAAAAACAAAAAACAAAGTGGTAGTCAAAAGAGAAAATTTTCACAAAACGTTTAGGGTGTGTTGAGTGCTCAACACATTGTTCCCTTCCAAGACAATTTTCTCCATTTTCTCTCAGAGATTCTTGGGTTGCAGTTAAACTTCTTTCTTGCTGTCTCATAATTGTGCCCTGAGGCTTTCTAATCTTTCTACCAATTCTGACCAAGTGACATGAATTAACTCTATTTTCTCCACAGGTTCGCTTATTGTGTTGGACTCTGGAATTTGAGGCACTGTCTTCCTGACCATCATCTAGGTCTTTGAGATTTTTTCTTTTATTTTTTTGACCTTCAATTCTTCCGAAAGCTTGGAGTGTTCCTGCTGCGTTCATTGTGCTTATGCAACGAGTCCTTCTTGTTTCTAGAATTTGGATTCTCTTTCTGCCTGCTGGATCCTCTGTTCCAATTGTTAAGTTGAGGCTCTGATTATGCCTACCATTTGTGCTATTGGTAATTCTATGAGCTTGCCCAATGAAGGAGTGACATCCATGGGTACTCGAACATGCAGTGGAATTTCCCTGGCTATCGATTGTGCAAAGAGTTTCTCCACCTCTTCTTCTCCTGGGGATGGAATTTGCAATTGATGTGCAAGTCTAGCCTTTAGTTCTACTGGGAATTGGGGAAAAGCTTATGTCTTGTCTAGGTATAGCTGCAACAGTTCCATGCATAGTTGTGAGTTCTAGAAAATAGGTTCCAGTTGTACTTGCAAATATGATCCGCTCTTCCCCCATGTACTTTAAGGATCCTTTTGAACCGTCTGTGGTTCTACCTCTTTCTGTAAAAAAAATTCAGGGGTTTCGATTCTATGGATGGAAATATCAACATTGAATGTTGAGACATGACACTGAGTGTTCATAACTTGTGGTAGTGGAACAATTCGAATCTCCATTGAAGGCAGAGTGTCTTGAATGGGTACAAATGGAATGATTGACTAATTCAAAACTTCAGGGGTCAGAGTAATGCGTTCTAGTACATGCTCAAGTAGTTAGGGGGTCTAGCTGCATGGTATCAAGTGAAGTGGTTTGGGGTTGAATGTTCATGTCTTGTGGTGGCGATGGGGGTTATGGGGGTGATGGGGTTTTCTCGGTGATTATGTTTGTGGATGCAGTGGTATCTAGTTCGATATCATCTTGGATGTGGATCACTATTTGAGAAACTCAAGTGACTACTCGGGTACGAGGTATGGCCAAGGAAATCTATTGGGGGTTCAGAATCTTCACAGGGGAGAGCCCTGTCCTATTTTTTTTTAAATAATGGATCTCCTATGAAAGAAATGACGAGGATTTCATTGACATATTTACTTGATAGCATGACTTGGTCTAGAAGCTGTGGAAATATAGGAAACATCCTCTTCTTTCATTCCATAGTTTTTACATCCTCTTCATATTCTGAGTTTCTCGACATAGAGACGTTTTGTTTCTTCTCTGTTGGGCCAGAACTCATCCCTTCTCCTTCTTCCTGCCCCCTTTTCTTCATAAGCCCTGTAGGAAAGAGGTAGTGCATTCTAGATTTGTGTGGATTACACTTGACGCCATTCCACGACATGAGTTCTTTGTCAAATGTTTCCTCATCTAGGTAGAAGGGGAGAAACCTCAAGTGGAACTCTTTCATCTTCGTATGCCTCGGCCAAAAAAGAGTGTTGTGGCGGTTCAAGCCAAAGGCGATATTCCAGGTGTTTAATTTCAACAACTCTTCTGGTATGCGCCATCACTAAGTTGTGTCAATCAATAGATTATACCACTTTGAGAAAGCGACATTATTGAATTCTTGGTTCTCCCAATCCTCCCTTGAGTGCCAAGGTTTGAACATTTTGGCAAGGTGACCTTCGTCCGCTAGTGCCAACTTTCTCCCCATGGGTGGCTTCCATTTCCACATGGAAAACGCTACTAGTAGGTATCCATATGTAAAGGTTCTTCCTTTCTCCTGAGCTTCCTCTAGTAGGTAGCTGCACCAGTTGAATACAGGTTCGTTTGCGCAAAAATCAGCGACATAAAGTGCATCTAAGGTGCATTCTCCCTTGTAATAGGAACACATGACCTTGATTTCAATTATATAGCAGGCCGTTCGAACTATTTTTGGAATAATTGGTCAATCCTTGTTGTTCGTCCACCTCTGTGTGTGTGGAACTTCTCATATAGGCTAACCTTGCCTTTCTTTTTCTCGTGCTTTCTCCAGCCTTGGAATCCTTTGGTGACATCCTCCCCCTCGAGAGATAATCTTGTGAGTTGGTGGATGTCATCCACATGAATCAGATACCTCCAGTCGAGCCATAGACTTCTGTCATGCACTCGACTAATCAGGAATTTCGTGTAGCGCGCAACCTAGCCAGTGGTCCTGAAGACTAGTAAGTATATGAGGTTCATGATTGTGGAGTTGAAAATATTGATAAAGTCATTCTTAGACACAAATTTCATGCCTTCAATATCATCCAGAACCAAGTCCCAAAACACCTCATTGTTCATCTGTGGGAACAACACATGGTCTGCCAAATCAAGGTCCAAGAGATTTACTTGCTTTGTCTTTCCTTTGACATCCCCAAAGATATCTATACAAGGATCATATGGTTCATCTGTGATTTCTTCTTTGGGAGTTGAACTTTGGCCTCTTGTTGCTCTCGGCATGGTATCTCTAAAGTGTTGATTCACTGGGTAAATCGAGGTTGGATTTTTAATAGGAGAACAAAAATCTCTCAGGGTATGCACAATTGCAAAAAATTCAAAATATGGCTAACAACAAACAATGATTCTTGCTCATGCATTGATGGGGTCTTATAACTAGATAACTGGAAATATTTTGTAAGCGCACATAAAGACACTCATGATTGGACCATAAATGCGGTTTTAGGCTTAGGTGTCTGACGAGACGGATAACGGGGTAGGATCTATCAATTGATCTTGACTTTTAATGAACGGACTAACAGGGACTTGGTCGAGCTAAGGGGATTATCCTTTTAATGGTTGATAAGAAAGGTAGGAATATCGATGGAATCTGCACGTATCACACCTTTATGGCTTAATACAAAGTTTTGATGGGTTACAGTTGTTGTCATAAAGTGTGTGACTGGATTGGTTACATGTGGAACATGGGTTGTGATCGAGCTCAGATTCACCCTCCCTCTGACGAAAATGGGGGTCCCCGTCATATTAAATGACTTCATTTATTGTAATGTTGCCTCTTCTAATCTTGTGTGGCTGAGTAAGCAGTTATGCGCAAAAGCAATGCTTATACTGAAAAATAATATATGTCGTGGTGCACTAAATGCACACTCCGACGTTTATTAACTGAATTAAAGAAATTGCAGGAAATGAAAATCTAACTACTATACATGCTCCTTTAGACTAGAGAAACCTTGCTTTGGCTCAAGCATGAGAAATGTAGGGTTTCAGGCAAGCGCCATTCACCCATCCTGGCTGAAGGATACCATCTAATTGCGTGAGCCTGACTACACCAGAATGTTGGATTTTCGCAACTATGAATGGACCCAACCAATGCATGTGCAACTTCCGTGGATGTTTCTCATATCAAATTTCATAGATTTGTACCTTATCCCTTTGTGTGAATCTTTTAGCCTTAATGTGCCTGTCATGCCGATATTTCTTTCTGGCCTTCTCAACTGACTGATGAAAATATGCTAAAAATATTTCTTCCTCAAGTTCTTGCAAGTCTGCAATCCTCTGCGCAACTGATTCATGATCTATCATATGTGTAGCTTGGGCTATATAGAGACTAGTGGTAATAAATTCTGCAGGTACAACAAATTATTTTCCATAAACCAACTGAAATGGGGTGTACCTATGTAACTTCTTTGTGGTAGTCCTGTAATCCCACAAGAATGATGGAACTCTATCATCCCAGTCTTCTTTATTTGTAAAACATACTTTTGTGAGTCCTCTTTCCATAATTTTTTTGAAGGCTTCTATTGTACCATTAGCTTGTGGATGATAAGGGTTGCTCTTATGATTTTCTATAAGAAATTTAGTTGTTAACGTTGTGATTGTACTGCTAATAAAATTATTGCCTTGATCACTGGTTAGACTCCTAGCACATCCAAACAGAGTGATAACATTCTCAAAGATAAATCTAGCAGTTGTATCTGTAGATCAATCTTGAATTGCCTTTGCTTCAACCCATGTTGTAAGGTAATCAATTGTGGTAATGATGTTTTTGTCCTTTGAGTGCTTATTCGGGGGGTTGATCGGTCCAATAAAATAAAAAAACCACTTCTCAAATGATTGAATTGCTCTAATTAAAGGAATGGGTAATTCATCTATGCGCGATGACTTTCCTACTCTCTGGAAAGTGTCATGAGATCTAACATATTCCTATGCATCTTTAAATAATGTGTCCCACCATAATCCATATTGAAGTACCTTATGTGTAGTGGAATTATCTCCAACATGTCCTCCCGCAACTTCGTTGTGGAATTCCCACAGGATATCCTTTCTTTCATGGTTCAAGACACATCTTCTAAGGATGCTTGTGAGTCCCAATTTGTAAAGTTGCCCAGAAATCAATTGATATTCTGATGTGTGAACCGCCATATGTCATTTTTGGGTTGCAAAATAAGTTTCTGGGAAGGTCCATGTACTGAGGAAGACAAATATGTCTTCAAGATACTCTAGAATGGCCTCAATCCAGAACATGTATGCGTTCAAGATCTGATCATCCATAGCTCCGCCACTTTCCCCTGACTCCAACCTGGAAAGGTGATCTGGACCTACATTGCATCTTTCTGGTTTGAAAATTACTTCAAACAAAAATTATTGAAACAACAATAACCACCTGCAAATTCTTCCTTCCAATACTAGTTTATTGAATAGGTACTTCAATGTAGAATGGTCAGTGAAAAACTTGAAATGAGATCCTAATAAGTAGTATCTAAAATTTTGGAATGCATAAATCATAGCTAAACCTTCCCTTTTAGTGGTTGTTTAGTTGCGCTTAGCTTGCGATAGTTTTCTGCTGGCAATGTAGATAGGGTGGTCCATATTCCCTTCCCTAGGTTGTGATAAAATGGCTCCCAGGGCGATGCCTGATTCATCCACATGTACATGGAATTCAATTTCCAAATTGGGAAATATCAATATAGGTGGAATACTTAGTTTCACTTTGAGAATATCGAATGCCTTGTCACACTCTGTTGTCCATCGGAACAATTCAGACTTATTCAACAATTTCTCAAGGGGTGTTGTAATAGTTGCATATCTTATGAGGAATCTGTCATAATATCCCATATGTCCCAGTGTGGAGCAAAACAATTTGGCACTTGTAGGTGGCAGCATGTTCAGAATGACCACAAATTTAGCTGGGTCTACCAAGACTCCTTTTCTGCATACAATATGGCCTAACAGATTGCCATGAGGTACACAGAAAATACACTTCCTTAAATTCAGAGATATATCCATTTCACAACATCGATAAAAAATTAACCAAAGTAGCCCAACATGATATTTTAACAGGACGTACACCATCCAATCATCCATATATACTTATACAAACTTGTGGATGAATTCTATAAATGTTGCTATCACAATTCGAGAGAAAATTGCAGGGGAATTATTCAAACCAAAGGGAATTACATTGTATGTGAATCATCCACATTTGGTTATGAATGTAGTCTTCTTCTTGTCTTCCTCTTTGATTCTTACTTGATGATATCCTGAGAATCTGTTGGTAAATGAATAGGATTCTTTTCCCACAAATTGATCTAATACCTCGTCACAGAAAGGTGTGGAAAATGAATCATACACACACATAGAATTCAGACTCCTGTAATCCACATAGAATTGAATGTATTCTATACCTTTCTTACTATGGATAACTATGGGTCTAATCCATTCTGCTTCTTCAATAGGGAAAATAAGTCCTACCGCAAGCATTTTGTCCACTTCTTTCTTAACCTTTTATTTTATTCTAGGGTTGAGGCGGTATGGTCTATGCTTCATAGGTCTTGAGTCGGGTTTTGTTGGCATAGGGGCAGACCCAGGGTTCAACGCTTCAACAACACACCAAAAAAACCCTAACTACCAACCCTTTCAACAACACCTGTGAAGTAGATGAAGTCTCACCCGAGGTAGAGTCAGCAGGGGTTGCAGGACTCAGGTGTCTACAACCTAGCTGGGACACAGATCTATGATCACAACACTTAACAGAGCACTTAGCCAACAATATGCATTAGGATA
This sequence comes from Picea glauca, assembly GCA_000966675.3. NCBI lineage: Eukaryota > Viridiplantae > Streptophyta > Pinopsida > Pinales > Pinaceae > Picea > Picea glauca. Next base: position 116,370 of record JZKD02S1435223.1, on the reverse strand, counting down.
TGATTCTTATTCACATCACAAATTAACCCTAATTACAGATCAACACAGTAGTAATCAATATTAAGCAAATCTAATCATTTAGCACATAGAATCCAAGCAAATCTAGAATTCATTCATATATAAAGCACTAAGTATCAAAGGATATACCTTTCATGCATCAAGATCATTGCACTAAGAAATTAAATACATAAACACCATGAACGACTTTGCACAAAACACATCAACACTGGATATATGTGGTTCACCCCAGTGTGGGGCTACGTCCACCAACTCTTCTTCTTCTTTATTGATCTTCAATCTGTCTACATTCTTTGGCTCATGTGCACAAATCCACAGTGCGCAACTCCGCATTGGACATATGATCTACGTAAAGTGCACTAGATCCACCTTCCTCAAAACCAGGTCAAGGCACAAAGTCTCTTACAATCACTTGCACTTAGCTCTGCAAGTCTTGACACACAGTATGCACAAAGCATTCACAAATATTCACACTTAGCAAGCTTCACAGTTTCTTACACAAAGCAGATTAGAACAACTTATTACATTGCTTAACTACTTATTTATACATTACAAAAAAGAGGCCTAAACATGGGTAAACCCCATGGACTGACATCCCATACCTGTTACATAAACCCTAATAACCCAAAATGCCCATGAAATGAGCGAGATCTCATGAAATTTGCTTCGCCTCGGCGCTCCACCTTCGACCACCCTGTCGAAGTCCCAAAAACGGTCAAACATGACCAATGTTTCCTCAAAACTTGGTCGAGGGTCAACAGGGCCCCAACATTCACTTATGGCTCCTCCCAAGTCACTTTGATCTGGGTAACAATGCTTTAAAGGCCTCAATATTAGCTCAACCTGCTTCGACAAAGTCTCTTATTCGACCAACTCTTGAATTACTTGCTCAGTGACAGGCCCTTCCAGGTGTTGTTCCACTGTCACGACCACCTGTTCCAACTATGAGCCTTGTCCCTTGATCTCTTCAAAAAGTGTGCAGGCTTTGTCCTGCACTGAATATAGTCTCTGTGTCACCTCCATAACCTTGCTTTGGATGGCAGTGACCTGCTGCTAAACTATGCATTTCTCCTATGACATCTTCATCTTCTCAACTGTAGTAAGCAACTTCATCTATACTTGCACAGTGGACTCCTGTTGCTTCTCCTCCTGTAGTTGTGATTCCAATGTCCATAGCTCCGGGTCTTCTGCAAGGCGCTCATAGGTCTGTGCACTTTGGTCTATTAATTGCTTACATTCTAAATCCAATGCCTTGATTATTTCTACTGCACTCATGGAAACGTCTTCCCCCTGATTGCGTACTTCGTGCAGAGTTCTCGGCACTGCTTGAAGTTCTATCTCTGCTACTCTTTCTTGAAGCTGTTGAATGGTGTCAGTGAGCTTCCCCACTTGGCTCTTGGTTGTCTCTTCTTCCATCTTTTCCAAGCCCGACACAGAGAGAAGTGCTCTAGTCACTTATTCCTTAACCCCAATCTTCTCCATGAGTAGTTGGTCTTTCTCTTTGTCTTCTTCGAACTTTTCCCTCATGTCATATTTCTCTTGCTACACAACCCAAATTTTCTTTAAGGCCTCCTCCTTTTCTTTCTTCAAGGCCTCTATGGATTGCTCCTTTTCTTCTTGGACGCGACGAAGTCGAGCCTCTGTCACATCTGCTAACCTTCGCAATTGGGTGGGCTCATCCCCCAATTCTACACTTCATTATGAAGAAGGTGTAGTAGATAATGCACAGTTCGAATGGATAGCTTGTTGTATTTCCTTAAGCTCCTTCTCTATCCTGTCATACAGTGTTTCTTGCTTCGCTTTATGTCCCTACAAGATATCCTCTAAGGCATCTTCTACAGCTGTGATGATGAGCTAGATATCGTCCACTATGAGCACATTCTACAACTGAGGCTTATTGGCTCGGGTCTTCTTCTATGCTGAGGGTTTCTGTGGAGAAACCTTCCTTTTCTTTGATGTATCGACCTCTGTAAGGGGATCCTTTGGTAGTGTCTCTTCGCCTTTATATTTCTTGTTTCCTTCTTTCCCTTCTTCCTCTTGGTTTACTTCGTCTCCTCCTCCTCCTACAGGTGAATCAGGTGCATTTTCCTCCGATGCATTGTCCTTCTCATCACTTTCTATGTCTTGGACGTCATCCTTTTTCTTATTTTTCTTTTCACTGCTCTATCTATGATACTCAGTTCGGGTGAACAAAGGACTTCCGATGATATCGGGGTCAGAGAGTTCTACATCTTTGACTGGTACAAGGAATTCGGCTGGACATTCTTTAGTGATCTCTTCTATATCTTCATCGGTCAATTTATAGTAGGATTGAAGCTCCTCCTTGTTTTCATCCCTGCACATGGTGATGTAGATGAAGTGTTGGTCTACGTGGAACTTTGCTAGCATCCTGTATGTGTGACAAGTGTTTGGGGTCATTTGGGGGAATGCTTCAATGGTGCACTTTAGTTGTAGATAGTAAGAGTGGAACATTGTGTTCGATTGCCACTGCTTCTCCATATCACTTGTGTACCACAAGGTGGATAACCTTGCGGTCAGTGGATCTGATGGATCAACTTCACGGAATTTTTCTCCTTCTGGCATCTGCCAAGAAAAAAATGCAATGAGCACCAATAACCAACTGAAGTGGAATTTGTACCCTTGGTCCTGTGCTTCATGATAGTATTTTTCCAATTCATTAATGAGGTAACTTTCCTAGTTCATCTGCATCCTCAAACACACTTCCCTTCAAGTTCGACTACGAACCCTGTGACCTGTGTCGGACGATTCTTTCGGATGAGCTTGCCAGCTATCAGTTGGCAAGAAAGGTGCATTGTTCCATCTTGTATGAAGTCTACCTTGTATCCTCGCTTCCCCTTCTCCACATCGCCATCGGCTTCCTTTATCTGCTGTGCCAAGGAGTGATCTCACATCTTTCCTGGGTAGAACTGGTGAGGGTTTGGTCCCTCTATGCTTAGTCCAGTGATAAGGTGGATAAGCACCTGATCCATAGTGATGTGCCTATCTAACCAAATATACCCTCCATGGTAGCATGACAAGAGGATTTTAACGCAAGTGTTAACCTCTTGATGTCAGCGAAAGTGGGGTATCTTCATGAACTTTAGGATCATCGATCTCGTGATCACCTTGATCCATGGCTAGGGGACTATCTTGGGCTTCTTCCCAGTCATCTTCGTTAGGTACCTATGTTGTGCGAGAATTGCATAATTCTTCCTATCCCCGAGGTTGAAATAATTAATAGTGGGAGGGGGGAGCAATCCCAACTAAGGTTCGACTGCACGTATCCCCGTCGGGAGGTACGCAGTGTTCAACGTGTACTCAAAGTCATGTGGGATGCTATCATGACCAACTGCACCAGCTAGAGGTGGGATGTACTCCAACAATACCAACGAGATCGGCTTCACGTTAGCCAGATCATCTCGGTGCTTTCTTCTTTTCTCAGTCACGGTTTAGCTAGATCGTCATGTAGTCAAAGGGGATGCTTGAAATCCACATGTCGATGATGCATGTATTCATATAGACATGAATTTATCAGCCATGAGGTTTATCAAAATATCCTCCACATATTTCTCTGGCGCGCTATGCTCACCCGAAATTCACACTTGTAATAAACTAACTCAAGTAGGCGAAAATACACTCAAGGTAATTGAATCACTAGAGAGGTCTTATACAACACAACGTAGTATGAAATTGGTTCCCTATTAGCTCGGATATCTTGTTTAGAAAAAATTGGTCCCGACGCAGCGTCCGACTGGTTAAATAAGCAACGTCACAACGGATTCCTCCAACGGGTATGAATGTGTCCATCAATACGAATCCATCCATTATGGCGTGGTATCAACGGTCCAATGGCAGTCTTTCCATTAATAAATGTGTTTCTAGCCATTCTGGAGCATCATTCTAATGGTCGGGATGCCTTTAATGGTCATATAGCTTCGTCGTGGCGAAGTTCCATTCTGCGCGGTTTTGCTAATCCGACAAGGTTCAAGTTATGCAAGCATGTATTCTATGAAGTGTTCTCTAGGAATTCTTGTTGTTTTCCTAACTTTGCTTTCTTCTTACCGAGATTTCTTGCTTTCTTTCCTGAGATCTGAGTCTCTGGGCTCCTCTTTCCATTTTTATTCGTATCTTCTCTTAGCATAGTAACTTCTCACTGCTAAGGGTCTTTCAAAGGGTTCAAGTGTAATACCTCTTCTCTTACTATTTCTGGGGTGAATGCACTTATTTCCTACATGGATAGGTTCTTTAATCCTTCTTGTGTTCTTTCAAATTTGACAGCTAATTTTCTGGCCCTCAGTTGCTTCGACTTATCCTCTTATTATTCTATTAGTCACGTTATTTTCCTAGCCACCAAGTCCCTTAATTATTTCTTTTTCTATTATGTAGCTTCCTCCTCTGCTTTCCTTCATATATAATCTTTCTCGATCCAGGTATTTCCTAGTAAAAGTGAAAAAGGGTCGTTGTTCTCAACAAACTTAATGACCTCAAAGTCTTCTTCAGTCGATGTTCCATGGGATATCATAGGTACACTAGTAACTCTTCCACATAGGGTTATCATCTTTCCTTTAAACAATCCTATTATTCCCAATGAAGGAATCATAGCAGGCTTTCCCAATATTTCCCAAGTACTTTCTGGCATAATATTCATGTGTTTTTCTTCATCCATGACACAATCTATGTTGAAGTCTCCTGTTCTTGTTTCTATGCACAACTTTTCTTTTAATATCTCTGGTAAACTGGTGTCCCTGTGACCATTCAGTGTTTCTTTCATATGTAATAATAGAGTCTCTGATTCTTTCTGGTTTTCTAACATATCCTTTGTCCCTTTACCTTCTTCATAGTTTTCTTGTCTCATGTTCATCTTTTCAACTTTGGCAATCATTCTAGGGAAATCCTCAACCTCATGATCAATAACTTTACAAAAAAGACAAAAAGGACCTATACCAGGCATTCCTTAGCAAAATGTCATGGCCTTATGCAGTTATAACATAGTGTTAATCCCCTCTTCCTTTTAAATGATCCCCTAACCTTCCTGTAATGCGCACTGGTATCACAGTGATGGACCTGCAATCTGCAAAAATTCTTTCTAGGTTCCTACATCCACTTATTAGTCCAAAATTTCTTTCTATGCATAGGAATAACATATATTTCACTATTTCTATCAAATTTATTCATATCAACTCTTTCTTCTAGCTGTGTCCTAGTTTTTAGACTAGGAAAAAATCTTTCAAACATTCCTAGATTCATACTTTTGAAGAAACAATTTCCACTTATCTTACCTTTATCATAACACAAAGCTTTAAGATCTTACCTCTTTTCTTCAGATAAGACTTCTTTTTCTTAGCACTAATCTTCACAAGTCAAGTAGGATACTGTGCACTACAACAATAGATATATGCACATATCTTTTCTCTTTTCTTCAGTTCCCAACAATCACAGTTTCAGGGTCTCGAAAATGGAACCATTTGTTGGCACAAGGGCAGACCCAGGGTTCAACGCTTCAACAATGCACCAAGAAAAACCTAACTACCAACCCTTTCAGAAACACTTACAAAGGAGATGAAGTCTCACCCGAGGTGGAGACAGGGGGGGTTGCAGGACTTAGGTGTCTACAACCTAGCTGAGACACAGATCTTTGATCACAACACTTAACATATAACTTAGCCAACAATATGCATTAGGATATGATTCTTATTCACATCGTATATTAACCCTAATTACATATCAGCGCAATATTAATCAAGATTAAGCACATATAATCATTTAGCACATAGAATCCAAGCATATCTGGCATTCATTCATATATAAATCACTAAGTATCAATGGATCTACCTATCATGCATCAATATCATTGCATTAAGAAATTAAATACATAAACACCATGAACAAATTTGCACAAAACACATCAACACAGGATATACGTGGTTCACCCCAGTGTTGGGATATGTCCACCAACTCTTCTTCTTATTTATTGATCTTCAATATTTCTACATTCTTCGGCTCATGTGAACAAAGCCACAGAGTGCAACTCCGTACTGGACAGGTGATCTGCGCACAATGCAATAGATCCACCTTCCTCAAAACTAGGTCAAGGGACAAAGCCTCTTACAATCATATGCACTTAGCTCTGCAAGTCTTGACACACAGTATGCACAAAGCATTCACAACTATTCTCACTTAGCAACCTTCATAGGTTCTTGCACAAATACGATCAAAAATACTTACATCGCTTAACTGCTTATTTATACATTATAAAAAAGAGGCCTAAACATGGTTAAACTCCATGGGATGACATCCCATACCCATTACATAAACCTTAATAACCCAAAAGTCCCGCAAAATGAGCGAGATCCCGCGATCTCTGATTCACCTGGGTACTCCATCTTTGACCAGCCTATCGAAGTCCCAAAACTGGTCAAACATGACTAATGTTTGCTCAAAACTTGGTTGAGGGCCAACAGGTTTCAATTTGATTTTCATTTCTCCCATGGCTCCTTTTATACCTTTCAATTCTGAGAAGGTTTTCGGGAACAATCCCTCATACTACCGCAACAGATTATGCACCTCGTTCATAGTTTGTTCATCCCAGTAGTCTCATATAGAAGCTATCTTAGGATTCTCTACACTCCCTATATTGACTTTCCACAACTTCAGTGGGTGATTATAGGAGCTACAGGTGTGACTAGGTATGGTATCTTGAATCTCTCTACTACCTTCGGTTTATTTAATGTCTAAGTTTCTAAGCTCTTCTAAATCGTCAGGGTTTTCTAGGTCTCTCTCAAATTTACAACACGGTGCATATATCTTATCAATTTCAAGACTCAGACTAGACTGAAGCAAGTGAACATGGTCAACACATACTACTAGACTTGATCTCTTTTTACAAATGTCGGTAAAAAAAATTTCCTTGATTCTTTGAAGGAAAATGTTGAGCTCAGGATACTTACTTGTAAAGGCGAAATCCTTGCAAAACTGTTCTTGTAAGGTTTGCCAAAATTTTGTTTGTTTTCTAGTCTCCTCACTCATTTACCAGGCCTTTGGAATAGGCCCCAACGAATGGAAAATACCTGGACCCATAGGTGAGAGGGTACCTCCGAAACTCTCTACTGCTTTAAGCAATCTTCAATATGCATCATAGGGTCAGATCGTCCATCGAACTGTTTGCATATTGGAAATCTATCTTCATTTCTTATTTCGTCTGATTCATCCCTTGGAATCTACATGGGATGACTTGTTTCGCGTCCTCCCACTCCATAATTGAGGTTGTATGAATGGCCCACCATCTAGCGGGGGTATCCTAGAAGGTTAAGTCAAGAACAAAGATCCTTTTTTACACCGTTATCTTTTCTTCCATGGTGGTGAGAAAACTGTGTACCTCTAAGGTACCATCGTATGTAGGGGGTTCTCTGAATTCAGTTCCAATCCATCTAATTTCTTTGAAATTTGTGCATTTCCTTAAGAATCGCTCATATGAACCTTTCTTCCAACTGTCAAATGCTACTTCTGAATCCTCATCAGCAGATTGTATTCTTCTCCAACTCATTGATCCATTTGTAGTGGGATTTATATAATCTGGTCTCATACCAGCTGTGATGGTGTATAATTGGTCAAGGGTATTTGACTCCATATTATGGTCCACTGGTTCAATATATATAGGCCCTAGACAAGGATATAAGGGCTGAACTACTTTTATCCCGTCTGCTTCAAACGTCATGGTGTCTCTCTTTAGATCAATGATAGCATAGTTGTCACATGCCCAATCAATCCTGAGAATAGAAGGGTAGGGATCCTTATCTCCCATGATTTCAATTACCTCAAAATCAGTTGTGGTATTAACTCCTACAACATCAATTTCCAAATTTTCTAGCCTTCCTACTAGGAAGATGCAGTATTGATTTTCCATTCTCAACTGGATGGGGGAATATACTAACTAAGGTTTTCACAGGATCTTACCTATCATCTTTGGTAATATCTTTCTTAATCTTGGGATGACCGTCTGCATCTGCTCTAGTATTTTCTCCTCCGCGAGGGATAATGCCAATATTTGGTATTTCTCCCTCGATTCCCGTTTTTAATTCAGAACTTATGAGATTAGCTCCTCGTTGATGGGCCCGATATTCCCACTTCACAATCAGTTATGGACAGTCTTCAGTTGTGTACCCATTATTCATACAGTGCAAGCACCATGGTCGTCTTGGGTGAGGGAATGCTCTGGCCAAATGACCTTGTTCGTTGCAGTTGTAGCATTGACTCATCCCTCTGCCTCCATTTCTCCCTCCTTTGAATACACTTCCAACCCCACCTCCCTGGCCTCTTCTAGATCCTTGGAGGTTTTCATTTACCTTGAATGCTGTTCAGTCTAATCTGTCATCTAGTGCGTCCAACGTTCTACTTTGATTTTTGGCATGGGTTGTAGATGCGCAAAAATCACAGTGTATTCTATTGGGTGAATTTGTGTACTTATGCATGATAGGATACTGTCTTGGTGCATGTCCATGTGTCTGAAAAATCTCATAATACTCCTCTGTCTGAGGGTTTCATTGCCTGAGAAAGTGTTATACATCCTTGGTGTATGGAATGGTGGAGTCATAGATACTTTTTCAACTCTCCCCATGGGTCCTGCAGCAGGCCCCATTGGGTTGTGAAGAGGTCCCGTTCCCCTTATGTGCAGACATTCATTTTCTAGATGCCCTTTCATGTAGCATCCTATGCACCAAACCTGAGGTCATCCTGGTCTTTGTGTGGTTAATTCTTGAATATTTTTCGTTAGCATTGATATTTGTCCTTGAATTTGCGACAAATTTTCATGCACTGGAGGCCTGGTCATTCTTAGATTTTCTGGTGATCCGTAAACGGGTCAAGTACTACTCTCCCAAATGTTTACAATGTGAGGATCTTTAAATTGACTATGGCTTATACAGTTTTTATTGAGCATATTAGTTCATAATGCATTAAAACACATAAACATAATACAAATGAACATTAAGGAGCATAAAACACATGAAGGAAAATAAGAGAGAGACAACCAATGTTGATAACGGAGTTCACCCCTCCACCTCTGGGGCTATGTCTCCGGACCCGCTCCAACTGGAATGCAGATCTTCTATATTCCTTCTTCAAAGTGAGCTCTCAAAGCTTTCTTACATTCAAGGACTATGGCTCTTCATTAGCTCAACACTATGGCTTTCAATAGCTAAGCACTCTCTCCTCTCTTCTCCTCCTTCCACAACATGGCTCACATAAGGAATATATATAGTTTTTCCTTACTCACTCTCCAACTAAGAGCATTAATTTCAAGATCCAAAATTGTAGGATCTGATTACAAAGAAGGAAAAACAAGATCCTTAAA
>JZKD02S1435223.1:87993-102439 GCA_000966675.3 Picea glauca | reverse complement strand
GAAAACCAATTTCCATAATTAATAAATGAATAATATGTGAGACAAATTTTCTCTCACAACTATTAATCATTTTAATTACAAGTGAATAATAATAATGCATGAAGTATTTTTCCCAGAAATGCATAATTAAATGCATGAGAAATAAAACTCAAGAAAGCATCATTTAAACACTTTTGTTGCCACCTTAAAATCAACATGGCACAATTACAAAGTTCTTTCACGTGTGGAGATCCATTCGGATCACCTGGATAACTTGACATGGCTTCGATCTTCATCGAATGTTCCAAGGTTTCTATTAACGTGGCTATCCATTGTTGCGTTAAAGGAATTCTTGTCAGAGGTAGTAATCCATGTGTTATGGTTTCTTTGTGCAATGTGTTGTTTTTATATTGCACAAAGAAACCATAACACAAGATGTATGTGGTTCACCCCCAGCATGGGGCTACGTCCACCAACTCTTCTTCTCCTTTATTATCTTCTATCAATCATCTACATGCACAGAGCCTCAAAGTCCTACATTGCATAGGACAGGGGATCTCCACGCACCTCACCAGATCCTCCTTCCCTGAGCTAGGTTACAACATAAATCCCTCTTACAATTTGCACAAAGCCTTCTCGTGGTCACTTTGACTTAGCTTTGCAAGTGTTCGACATAACATGCGCAAAGCATTCACAACTATTCGCACTTAGCTCATTGGTCTATCACCGACTTAGCACATTGGCATCTTCCTACATCACCTAGATATCTATTTATACATTACAAAAGGTCCAAAGAAAGGGTGAAACCATGGGCCGACATCCCATACCCGTTACATAAACCCTAATCCCAAAAATACCCTAAAAAGGGGTCGATATCCCGCAATCTCCACTTTGACTTGCGCTCTTCCTTCAACCAACCTATTGAAGTCCAAAAATGGTCAATCCTGACCAAGGATCTCCAAAACTTGGTCAAGGGACAACAAGCCCCCAACACTCACCTATGACTCATCTCGAGTCTCTCTGCTCTGGGTAACTCTGCCTCAACCACCTTGAGCTTGGCTCGAGATTCTTCGACTTGCTGCTTCACCAGGGCCTCCTTCTTGGAAAACTCCTGAATAAATTCCTTGGTCACAGGTCCTTCCAAGAGTTGTTCGACTGTAGTGACTGCTTGTTCTATCTCTCTTCCTCATCCTTCAATCTCATCAAAAAGTAGGCAATATGCATCCTAGACTGGCTAGAGCTTCTAAGTCACTTCCATGACTTTTCTCTGTATGGCATGGACCTGTTGTTGAGCCATGCATTGTTCTTGGGATTTTTTCATTCGCTCAACTGTTGATAAGGGATTCAACTACAATTGTACTATTTATATGTGTTGATTTTCCTCCAGGATCTGTGACTCCAGTGTCTTCATTTCAGGGCCCTCGGTAAGGTGCTCATAATTTTGCGCACTTCGACTATTAAGTTTTTTACATTCCAAGGCTAATGCCTTGATTATCAAGACTATGCTTCGGGCAGTTTCTTCTCTCTGATCCCACACATCCTGCGGAGTGCTTGGCACTGTTTGTAACTCTAGTTCTACTACTCTTTGTTGAATTTTTTGGATGACTTCAGCAAGCTTCGCAACTTGACTCTCCACTGGGTCTCCTTCTATCTGTTCTAAGCCTGTCATAGAGCGAAGTGCTCTGTTGACTGCTTCTTTAACTCCAACCTATTCCACGAGTAGATTTTATTTCTCCTACTGTATCTGTGCTCTATCCTCTACAAACTTTGCTTGGAGGTCATCTTTTTCCTGCTATGCAATTCAGCGTTTCTCTATGACATCCTATTGTACTTATTTCAGGTCCTCTGTGGCCTGTTATTTTTCTTCTTGGACACGACAAAGGTGAGCTTCGGTCGCATCTAATATTATGCATAGTTGGGAAGGCTCATCTCCTAGATCTGTCTCTTCTGATGGCATTGGTGCAGTAGACACTGTGTGGCTGGAGTGAAGGTCTTGTTGTACCCCTCTCATCTCTGCTTCAATCCTTTCATACATGGTTTCCTGTTTTTTATTCATTGCGTTGTCAAAAATCTTCTGAGGTATCTGAGACAATAACAATGATTAGGTCGATGTCATTCATCGTGATCACAGTCTGCATCTTTGGTTTACTAGCTTTGGACTTCTTTCACGATGTAGGTTTCATGGGGGAAACCTTTCTTTTGTTGGATGTTTCAGCCTCATTAATGGGATCCCTAAGCGGTGTTACTTCACTTTTTTTCTGCTTGTCTTCTTCCCCATTTTTCTCTTATTTGTCTATTTCATCATCACCTCCTCCTCCTGGTGACTCTGAGGTAGTCTCATCTGATGCATTTTTCAGCTACTGTACCTCTTCTTTCTTCTTCCTTCTGCTACTTCCAGGTGCATCGTACTCTTTGCGAGTAACCATTGGACTTCCGATTAGGTCGGGGTCGGACAGTTTATCCTAGTCGATTGGTATAATGAAACCTGCAAGCCATTCTTTAGTGATTTCTTCCATGTCCTCCTTTGTAAGCTTGTAGTAGGACTGCAGTTCTTCTTTATGCTCGTCTACACGCGCAATGATATAAATAAAATGCCTATTTGCGCAGAACTTCGCTATTGGCCTGAACCTGTGAAGGGTGTTCGGTTTCATATGAGGGAAGGACTCAATATCCCTCTTCAACTATAGGTAGTAGGTATGGAACACTGCATTTGATTGCCACTGTTTCCCCATGTCACTTGAATACAAGAGCATGGTGAACTTCACGTTTAATGGTTCAGACGGCTCAATCTTTGGGAAGGTTTCTCCTTCCTGCATCTCCCAAGAAATGAACATGATGAGGATCAAAAGCCAACTGAAATGGAATGCACAGTCCTGATCCTGAGCTTCGTGACAGTCCTGTTCTAACAGGTTGATGAGGTAGCTCGCCTAGTTCATGTGTAGTCCTTCCATGCATTTTTCCGTGAGGTCAACAATGAACCCCGTGACCTATGTAGGTATGTTCTTCCTTACTAACTTACCAACAATCAACTTTCATGCTAGGCGCACTGCGCCATTCTCAATGGAGGCTACCGTGTAGCCTCGCTTCCCCTTCTCCACATCACCATAGGTGTCTTTAATCTTATTCACCAGGGCGCAATCTGCAACCTTCCTTAGATAAAATTCTTGTGGGTCTGGTCCCTACATGCTTAATCCGGTGATCTTATGGATCAACTCTGAATCGACAGTGATGCATCTATTCATCCACAGATAACCACCATGGAAACAAGACAACAGAAGTTTAACGCACACATTAACCTCCCGATTCCTTTCAAAATGGGGTATCTTCATTACATTCATAATAGTGGACCTCGCGATGTCCATAGTCCACGGTTGGGGGATGATCTTCGGCTTCTTCCCCTTCGTCTTGGTCAAATATTTGTGAGGTGTGAGCATGCCATAGATTTTTCAGTCTCCTAAGTTATAGTCGTTGATATTCAAGGTTAGTATCCTTTCCAACTATGGTTTAACTGCACATATCCCCTTCGGGAGGTACACAGTAATCAATGTGTAGTCGAAGTCCCTCAAGACACTGTCATGACTCACCACGCCAGCTAGAGGCAGAATGTAGTCAGGCAGGATGGATGGGATGAGCTTTGCATTTGCCAGGTCATCACGATGCTTGGTTCTTTTCTTGATCACAGCTGGAGATGGTCTAGATCCACGAGTAGTCAACGGGGAGGCTTGCACTCCTCATGTCGATGAGGCTTGAACTCCTATGGACATCACCTTCTCAGCCATGAGGTCGATTAGAATTTATTCGACGAATTCTTCTACTACACTAATTTCGTTCAACATGAACGATCAAGATCAAGTATCTCAGTTCGATGATCAACCACTCGCTGCAATAGAATAGGTGGTGAAGTATCAATAAACACAACGCGGTAGTAGTCAGTTCTCTGTGGGCCCGAATAATCATTGTTTGCAAAAGTGTTATCGGTGCAATATTCGACAGGATAAATAGACAATTTCGTAACATATTCTTCCAATGGGTCAAAAAGCCTTAATTAATGCAATTCCATCCATTATGGCACGGTCCCAACGGTCCAATGGAGACCTTTCGGGCCATAACTACTTTTCTAACCGTTCGGGAGCGTCGACCAATGGTCATAATGCCTCTAATGGTCATATTGCTCTATCATGGAAAAGTTCCAATCTACGTTGTTCTGATATTTCGACGAAGTTCAAGTTCTGGAAACCTTCCTTCTGCGAAGTCCTCTCTGGAACCTCTTGTAATTTCTCTAGCTTTGCTTTCTTTTTATTGATCTTTCTAGCCTTCTTTCCTATAATCTGAGTTACTCGGTTTCTTTTTCCATTTTGATTCTTATCTTCTCTTGGCATAGTAACTTCGCACTGTTGACGGTCTTCCATAGGGTTCATGTGTAATACTTCTTCTCTTTCTGGGGTAGGTGCTCTACTCTCATGTATGGACATTTGTTACAATTTTGTTTGTGTTCTTTCAACTTCGAGATCCAGGTTTTTGGTCTTTAGCAGCTTCAACTTGTTTTCCTATTCTTCTATTAAGTGTGCTATTCTCTTAGTCATGAAATCATTTAATTCTTGATTTTTCTATTCTAGAGCTTCCTCCTCTTGTTTTCTTCGGATCTGATCTTTCTCAATCCAATTTTTTCCTAGCAACATAACAAATTGGGCGTTGTTCTCAATAAATTTAATGAACTCAAATTATTCCTTTGTCAAGGTTCCATGAACACTCATAGATATCTTGGTAAGTCTTCCACATAGGGTTATTAACTTTCCTCTAAATAATCCTATTCCTCCCAATGAAGGAATCATAGCGGGGTTTTCCCAAAATTTCCCAAGTTCTTTCTGTCATGATATTTACCTGTGTTTCCTCATCCAGAACACGGTCTATGTTGAAGTCTCCTATTCTTGTTTCTATGCACTCTTTCTCTTTTAAGATCTCTGATAGATTGGTTTCTCTATGATCATTTAGGGTTTCTTTCATCTACAATAATACAATCTCTAATTCTTTCTGGGATTCTACCATAGTCTTAGTCTCTTGGCCTTTCTCATGGTTTTCTTGTCTCATATTCATCTTTTCAACTTTAGCAATCATTCAAGGGAAATACAAAACTTCATGGTCCATATCTTTACAACAAAGACAAATAGGTCTTCTACCAGGGAATTCCTTGGCCAGATGGCCTGGTCTTCTGCAACTGTAACAAAGGGTTAATCCTTTGTTTCTCTTAAATGATCCCCAACCTTTCCTTTACTATGCACTAAGATCATAGTAACTAACCTACAAACAATTCTTTCTAGGTTCTTGCATCCATTTGTTAGTCCAAGCTTTCTTTCTCCACATAGGAATAACATATCTTTCACTATTTCTATCAGATCTACTCATATCAAATCTTTTTTCTTCTAATTGTGCTCTAGTTTTTAGGCTAAGACAAAATTTATCAAACATACCTAGATTCAATCTTTCAAAATAATTTTTTTTACTTATCGTACCTTTCTCAAAGCACAAATATTTAAGATCCTACCTCTTTTCTTCAGATCCGATTCCTTTCTTAGCACAAAACTTCACAAGTCAAGTAGAATATTGCGCACTAGGGAAACAGATCTACGCACAAAGCTTTCTCTTTTATTCAGTTCCCAGTAATCAAAGTTTCAAGTCTCGGCAACATAACCATTTGTTGGCATAGGGGTAGAACTAGGGTTTCATGCTTCAACAACACACCAACAAAACCCTAACTACCAACCCTTTCGACAACACCTACGAAGAAGATGAAATCTCACCCGAGGTAGAGGCAAGGGTGGTTGCAGGACTCAAGCGTATGCAACCTAGCTGGGACACATATCTGTGATTAGAACACTCTAAAAAATCACTTAGCAATTATCCCTCATTAGCATTTATCTCTTATTCACATCGCAGGTAAAACCCTAATTAAAGAACATCATAGTATTCAACAAGATCTATCACATCCAAGCACTTAGCACATAGAAATAGATCAGATCTAGAATTCATTCACATTACTGAGAACTAAGCTATCATATCATATTCATCTAAGAATACATTATTGTAATAGTCATACATAATATGAACAATATAACAACCATACTACACAAAGCAACCATAACACAGGATGCACGTGGTTCACCCCTAGAATGGAGCTACATCCACCAACTCTTCTTCTCCTTTATTATCTTCTATTAATCACCTACATGCACAGAGCCTCAAATTCCTACTCCGCATAGGACATGAGATCCACGTGCACCTCGCTAGATCCTCCTTCCCTGAGCTAGGTTACAACACAAAGCCCTCTTACAATATGCACAAATCCTTCTTACAGCCACTTGCACTTAGCTCTGCAAGTGTTCGACATAACATGCACAAATCATTCACAACTATTCGCACTTAGATCATTGGTCTATCACCAGATTAAGACATTGGCCTCTTCCTACATCGCCTAGATATCTATTTATACATTACAAAAGTGCCAATGCATGGGTGAACCCATGCGCTGACATCCCATACCTGTTACATAAACCATAATCCCAAAACTGCCCTAAAAAGGGGCTGAGATCCTGCGATCTCTGCTTCGACTTATGCTCCACCTTCGACCAGCCTGTCGAAGTCCCAAAATGGTCAAAGCTAACCAAGGATATCCAAAACTTGGTCAAGGGCCAACAACATAGTTCCCAACAACATAACCACTTTGTTGGCACAAAAGTGTTCAGACCAGGGTCCTTCATAAGTTACCAAAAAAAGGTACCGAAGTAGTCTAGAGTGTTAGCATTTTCATGTTCCTAGGAGGGAAGAAGTCTCACCTGAAGCGCAACTGAGACATGAAAGAGAGGGAAGGGTAAGGAGAATACTTAGAAATTCCTCTAAGGTATCAAGGCTCACTGTAATCTTGAACAGAATAGAATAAACTCATAATATTCCTAAGGAATTCCTAATTGGGAAATAAAGAAACAGAGTTGCATTTCCATTCATAAAGAATAATTTAGGTACATAATACATAAAGATAATAAAGAACAACATTCCATTCATTCATTAAGACTAAATACACAAGATGTAGATTCAAAATTTAGGCCTCTGATTATATTGATAGTACTAAAATATGATACATTGTCAGTCTGGTTCTCACCCAGATCTCCAAATTCATCTATGTTATAGTATTGGTTCATTACATCTGTGACTCTCGTCCCTCAACATCAATATTAAAAATAGTAATGGTAATGGCTCTGGACTAACATACTAGAAAACAATGATTCTACAGCCCTTTTGTTAACCTTTCATTCATTCATTATCCTTTCACTATTAGCCTATCATTAGCCTATTATAATCACATTGGTCTCCTATATATAATCTGATTTTGCTGGTTAATAACTCGAGAGTTCTTTCTTTTCTTGATATTGTTCCAAAAATATATTCCTCAAAGATGATGTTGCACTCTCCTTTTAACCAATTTTTTTTTTTTTTTGTTGTCCATCTTCTCAACATCTTTCACAACTTCCATTCTTCAAAATGAAGCTGAAATGTGTTGTGCGTAACTCATATTCAACAAAACGAAGGGACCAACAAACCTCCAAAAACTTATGAATGAATTCCTTAAAATATATTATTACTACTCTTGAAAAAATGGTTGGTTCATTCTTTAGCCCAAATGGCATGACTGTTTACTGAAATGATCCCCATTCTATAACAAATGTAGTATTGTTTCTATCTTCTGGTGCAATCCTTATCTAATGATATCCTGAAAACCCATATGTAAAACAATAATCTTCTTGACCTCCTACATTCTCCAAAACTTCGTCTATAAATGGGGTAGGAAAAAGATTTTGTATTCAAGCATCATTCAATTTTCTCAAATCTACACAAATCCTTATCCCTCCTTGATTATTTTCCTACACCACCATAGAACTGATCCATTCTAATTCTTCCATAGGTTCTATGACACCAACTTCCAGCATCTTGTCAATTTCTTCCTTCACTTTCTCTTTGTTTATTGGATTCAATATGTAAGGTCTTTGTCTTATAGGTATGGATTCTAGATTTAAGGGGATATTCATCTCTCCTATTTCTTCTACTAATCCCTTCATTTCTAAAAATTTCATTAGGAATAAGTCATTGTACACAGTAATTCTATGATTCTTTTATACTGTTTGATTGTCCCAATAGTATCCAATGCTTCCAATCTTTGGGTTCTCTGCAGTTCCAATGTTTACCCTCTTGATCTTTAATGGAATAGCATAATATTCTTAATCGATCTTTGGACCTGCTATTTCCATTTCTCCTTCAACTTCTGAGATCTAAATATTGCACGGGTTATCATCTGCTAGATCTTCTTCTTCTGCGACGTGATAACATTGTAGCAATTGTTTCACTGTCTGCCTATTCTACTTTTGATATGTTGGGATTATTTCAAATTTTGGATTTTCAAATATTTTGTCTATTACCACCTTCAACGATGTATCTATCTCTGGACTTCCATGCTCAAAGGAAAATGTAACTACAAACTTTTGTTGCATCTCTTCCCAGTTTGTAGTTTCTTTGCGCTTTTCCTATTCTATGTACCAGTCCTTTTGAATTCCTTCTAATGTGTGAATAAAATGATGTGGCCATTCTTTTGGTGGTACTAATCTCCATTGAACCATGTATATATCTACATTTTCTTTAGGTTTTCCAATTCCATTATATTTCTATTGATATCTATGCTCCTGCTCTACGTCGAATCTTATGCACAGTAACCTTTTT
This sequence comes from Picea glauca, assembly GCA_000966675.3. Classification (NCBI taxonomy): domain Eukaryota; kingdom Viridiplantae; phylum Streptophyta; class Pinopsida; order Pinales; family Pinaceae; genus Picea; species Picea glauca. The sequence goes on along the minus strand of JZKD02S1435223.1, from coordinate 93,697 downwards.
CATTGAAACCAGTTCTTGATCTTCTCCTTATGTGCACCCCACCAACAAGCAAGTGTATATTTAAAAGCAATATCTAATACTGGTAATATTTGACTTTATACTACTTCTAATTCAAATGTCATCAAAAAATCTTCTAAGTCATTTAGACCATGAAAAGTAGGAGGCTCTCTTACCTTTGAACCAATCCATTTCAGCACGTGCATCATTTTGGCACATCTTTTGGTGGATAATTCATGTAGTCACTGCTCCCATTTGTCCAGTCCTATGTTAGAGTTTGAAGAACAAGAAGTAATACTCCTCCAACTAAGCATGCCATCTGTAGTTGGGTTGATTTAATCCTCTTCGTGTGCGATAGTTCTATATAATTGATTCACATCTTCTGTAAGAATATATTCTGTCGCAGGTTCTACATACCTTCCTCCTTTTGAGGGGTCCAACAACACAATAACTCTGTATTCTATAGATTCAAATATCATCTTCCTTGTACTCAAATTAATAATATACTGGTTATCAAAGGCCCAATCTAGACCCAACAAAGATGGATATGGAGAAGTATTGTGTACTATGTCAATGACTTCGAAGTATTTCATGGTGCACACACCATATAGATCTATTGGAATCCCTTTCAATCTTCCAATTGGCACTACTCTATGTTAATTTGATAACTTCAATTGAATAGGTTAATACTCCAATTAAGGTTCTTCCATAGCTTCCCAAGTATTCTTTGGTAGAACATTGGCTTCAGACCCTAAGTCTAGTATGATATCCTCCATATTGAAATCTCTTATGTTTGCATTCAACCTAAATTCTCTACTTGCTCTTATCTTCTTCTATACTCGATTCACTATCTTGACCCCTTCTTCCCCAAGGTAACATTTTTCTAACAGATTTTGCAATATTTGTAAAGAGTTTCTATCATTCGACAACTTTACATAATATCCCAAAAAGTTTCTTAAGTTACTTAATTTATTTGAAGGATTCTCTTTGCCAATTTGATCAAATAGTGGAGGCATCTCATACACTGGTATCTCATCTATTGGATTTGTTCCTAAAGTAGACGCAATGTTTTCTTTCAAAATCTCCTGCCTAGCTTCTTTGAATATCTCTTTCTCTTTGCGCGCATCAGAATTCTGTTCAGGAACTGTATTCTTTCTGACCCATTGGTATTGGTCCTAGTCCTTCTTGGATGCATCTTCTCCTATCTTAACTCCACCTCTAGTAACTATGTTAATAATATTCCCATCCTCTTCTCTATTTTCTACAACAATCCATTGCACGTTCTGATTGTTTTGGTTCCTCTTGTCATGTATTTTTGTCAACAATGTCAGACAATATTCTATTTCATGGTTTGTTGTGCGACAATACATACATGTCGTTCATGGATATGGACAATCTCTGACATAATGCCCTAGTTTTTGAAAATTATGGAACACTACAGGTCCTCAACCTCCTCCAAATCCTCTTCCTCCATGACCTCCTCCTCTGAAGCCTCCTTTGTTTCCTTGATTATCTTTGTGTTGTGTATTATATTGTGGTCCTTGATTGTATTGTGGATGTGCGTTATTTTATTGTGGTGGCACTGTGGACTACTGTGCAATATTATATTGTTGTTTCCCTTGAAACTGTTGTGCATTATACTGTGGTTGTGGTTGAAACTACTACGCAGGATTATACTGTGGTTGTTGCGCGTTGTTATACTATAGTTGCTGCATAGTTTGTCCTGTTATATGTTTAGTATGCACCTTATATGTATCTGAAATACTCTCTTTCATCATCTCCAAAGTTCTATAGTCCTTGTATTCATGTCCAACAGACTTGCAAAAATTACAAAATATACTCTTCGGTATTGTTTGATACGTCTGCATCAGAGGAAAATGATAAGGATCATTACCATGTGTTTTACATATCTCACACCATGGTCCTCCTAAAGATAAAGGTTTTGGCATACCCACTCCAACATATTGCGCAAATAATGGACACTCATTGTTATGATGGCCTTTTGTCCTACACATTGTACACCATACATCTTCCCTTTTCTCCTTACCTTTATTTTGATTCAACTGAAATTTTAAGTTCTTTAGGTCTTGCCTCAACTCTTCCACAGTTGGATCTGTCTACTTATACTGATTTTCCTCTGATTTTAAGGCTTCTTGCAGAGACTCATCCTGACTTTGGAATCTATGTTGTCTCAAAGGATACTTCAAGTGTGGCAAAAAAGAGTTAACAAACAAATGTCTATGTTGCATATTAGTAATAGGGTACTTTAACTTACCTTTTAGTCTCTTGAACTTTTGGTCCACCTCCCAGACTGATTCTCCTATTTTTTTCTTAATTTCTATCATTTCAGTTATGAAGTGGTATTCTAAGCTTGGTTTTTGAAATTCATTTATTAGTTGCCTCTTCACCTCTGTTACAGTTGTAGGCGTTCTCGTTGGATTATTTACTGTGAGACCCATGTAACATTCTAATGTGCGGTCTCTGAATGTGATTGCCAACTGTACAACCTTTGTATCTTCATTTGTAATCTGCTTTGTTTCCCATATCTTCTCACAGATAAACAAATGTTTTTCTAGGTCATCTGAATCGTCCCCTCAAAACTCTGGTAACCTAATATTTGGATCTTATCCTGCCATTGTGAATCTTGTTGTACTACCACCTCCACACGGTGTAGATACCTAACTGCTACTTGTTGAATTAATTCTACTTGATTTGTACCCTCATCCAAAAATTCTTCTACCACTAATCACTTGCTAGTTAACTTGTTTTTCTTCTTCAGATGTCTTAGTCACACATGGGGTTGTGGGTTCCACACTAATTCATATCTGGAATGGAGATCCTTCTTCTGCGTTAGACCCATGACCTCTGGTTTTCCTCTCATATGTGGCACGCAATGTATCCTCAATCTTCCCCATGGCACGAAGATCTCTACATCTTCCTCATCATTGTCCAAGCCCTCTCACTTGGCTACTTCCCTCTTATTTCTATTCATAATATATTGGTAGGGTCGTCCGCTGCGCATCACACCTACTTTCCTTATGATGTTCCTATCCTATTCATCATCCATCATGATGGGGTCCATTGCCTCCTTCTTTTGGCTACTCTCCAGATCCTTCTCCATATCTCAGATCTTCCTTAGTGCTTACCCCAGCTCCCCCATGCATGTAGAGTGGTCTAGTATTCTAATTCCATGGTCATCATGCCTTTATCGTATAATAATATCTTGATCGATGTGTAAAGAGACCTAGTGTACCATCCTCTGGGTCCCTTAAAGAAGTCCTTCTCTGCAAAAGTATAGGATTTTGTTGTGTCAACTGCAAATTCAATAATAAATCCCACAGTAATACTATCTAACAAGAAATTCACTACGCACGTGAATTATTATTAACCCTTTCCAATCATACAATATTCTCAGCAGTCCACTCTATTGGCCTAATCCGATTAGTCAGACGAATATACTTCAACCTTAATAACCACTCATGTAATAACTATGGAAAGTAACAAAAATATCCTTCGTGTAAATCAGTAAACACATACCTCTGCAGGTACTGTTGCGGTGTATATATGGAGATTTTGTTATATTTTTGCGTGAACTCTAGTTGCTTTGTCTCCAACCATCTTTCAATCTCTTGCTTCTTAGGATTCCATGGAATGAACATCCATTTTTACCATTGCATATTCTTCATCAAACCCCTTCTCGATTATTCTTCTGAGTTCTAGTCGGCAACAAAACCATTTTTGGATGTATGGGTTGACCTAAGTTTTACCTTCTCCAACAAAATCCTTTTCACCATCGGCCTTTCTGGTAAACCAGAAGGCTACATTGCGCATAGAGTGCATAACACACTCTCACCCGATATGGATTATGGGTGACTGCAGGACACAGGTGTCTACAATCATGGAAGGGTTTGGGGATGTTCTTTTTACTTATCTTTTATATTAATATATATTCTAGCATAACATTCATCAGATCTACTACTTTATACATTCAATTACATCCATTATACATAATTATACTAGTGTGCATTGTAAATAAACCCTAATATATGAATTTATCTAACCATTCATTCATTATAAAGCATATAAAATGAACACATCACACATAAAGACCATTTTTATCGTGGTTCACCCCCTAGGGCTACGTCCACAAATATCTTCTGCTTATTTCTTATTCTTCGTCTAAAAGGTTTGGCACTGCACACTTTACATTGTAAGTTCTCAATGGTGAGGATGACTAACATCATACCAAGCTCCACAACTTGCGACCTAACCCTCAATTAAAACTCAACATTGATTCCATCTGAACTCTGTAGCTCTCAACAACACAAAGAATCAGACCCAAAAGGTGCTCCAAGTGTTTTTGTCATGCTAATTGTTAATGACTTACTTCACAAAATACACCTCAATATACCTCATACATATTCTATTTATACTACAAAATGGGTAAAAACCCTTACATTATGATTCAAAACCCTAATTCTAAGTGGACTCCACTTGTCCACTTTCTAACTCCTTGTGCCTGGTTGGTCTTAGTCCAACTCTTTCTTTATTTGACTCTGTGTTGGTATTCCTTCTTTCTCGGCTCACTGTTTCCTTTTCCCTTCGATTGTGTTGGTTCCCTTATTTCCTGGCATGCGCTGCTTCTTTTGGTCCATCTAGTTACCTCATTTATTGTGCTTAACTCCCAAAATTTCCTTCTCCAACAGGCCAAATTGCCTGCTCCAACAGTACCTTATCTCTGAGAAGAGATGTGTCGGCTATTCTCATTATCAAGAAGCTAGTTACAATGAGACTTCAAAGGAATTTTTAACATAAATCATAAATGAGAAAACCCTAAACATCCAAAAACCTAACCCTAGGAGATGAAGCACCAAAATTCATGTGGGCCCCAACGGGGTAAGTTGGTACATCAACTTCCCGAGGTTGTAACTTTTGGATACGATCTTCGTTTTAGGTGCATGATAGCCCGTTGGAAAGGTCTATTTGAGAATTACACATTTTTCCATCACACTCTAAATTCATCTACAATGTGACTGTGATGAGCCCAAAAAACGTTGTTTAGGGCCTCAAAACGACCCCAGAATTTTAAGACACGAAAAGCTAGAAAAAAACTGCCAAAATGAAAATTGGGCTTTGAGCCAATGGAATAGGTGGGTGGCCACAGATATACACCTGGATCATCGAAGGGATGGGGGATTATCCCTTAACCCCTTTTCCCTTCCACATAAACTTTGGATTAAAATTAAATATATATGCCAAGGTTTATGGTTAAGTATCATAGGCGTGGTGCATTGGAAATGGAGGTTTTTTGAAGGCTTCGAGTGGTCGTAGGTTTGACTCCCAAATTTTTTAATAAACCATGTACATAAGGCCAATGGGAGGCTACCACATGGTAACCTCTCATTTTCTTATCTATGCTACTTGTCAACACATATCTTGTCCACCTGAGACGTATGACTTTCCCTGCCAACTGCCAACCTATGTGCCATGTCACCTGTATGAGCATGTTCCACGTGTCACCATTTTGACTTTTCCCTTTGAATTTTTACCTTTGACCAAGTTTGAATTGAAATCATAGATGATCTTAGGGGTGAAATTTCGCTCATGGGCGAAATTTAGGGGCTTCCAATTTTTTATTGGGCGAATTTTTTGTATTAAAGTGATTTTTTAAAATTTATATCATTAGCCCGTAATTTATTTTAGGGGA
>JZKD02S1435223.1:16909-28082 GCA_000966675.3 Picea glauca | reverse complement strand
AATGAGGCATGGGCGATCTATGGTTGAGAGCACCCACTGTGAAGGTAGGTGGTCGGGACTAATGAGGCATGGGCAATCTATGGTTGAGAGCATTTCAACAACGCTGGCGTCATCATTGCACAATTGTTTTCTAGTTACCGATTCTTTCAGAAAGGCCAAACTGTACTACGAGTGCGATGTATTCCACCGCTTGCAGAAATACACAGGCTCACAACCATTGTAGTACAAACTTACAAAATTATAAAAGTCTGAAAGATATCATCAATCATTACAAAATTACAAAATGTTTTTAGAGCCCTAAATTACGGAGCATTACTAAGTCATTATAAAAAAATACCGAACATGTCGGCCCTTTCGCGAGTCCAGCATCCGGTTCAAAGGCTTTGCACCACGTGTTGAAAAGCATCTGAACGATTCAGTTCATGATGGACAGTTTGATTTAATTTTTTCCTGCAGCTTGCGTGCATGGCACTGAGATTCCAACTGCGAGGCAGTTTAACGTGGGACCTACTAATGCCGTCTCAACGAAGTTCAAGGAAAAACGTTTGTCGGCAAAGCGCGTATGGTCTCACCTTACGCGGGATTTCTTATGATCCATCTACGACTAGTTACCTATATGTTGTAGACAATTTTGTGTATGCGAAGGTGGCGTGGACTCTGGAGTTGAGAACTGCAACTATCAAACCAGGGATTTCTGTTGTATGTGTTGTGTGTTAGTCTCATCATTTCCTTGGGGAGATGGCCGCCTACTCACAAGTTTCTGAGAGGAAGAGAGGGAGAGATGATTATTGGAATGGCGGATTGGCTTTGCGAGACGCAAAACGCACTATTAACAGAACGTTGGCCTATGACAGTGATCTGATGAGCTTGCTCAACAAGATCGATGATATGGATAACATCGACAATAACCCAGAAGAGACTCATGCTGTGAATGAGCTTGATGGCGAGAACGGGTTCAACGCGGTTCTAAAGTCTCTGGAAGCGGAAATTGGGTTGGAGGCACAAGCACATAATGATATCGAGTCTACTGATGAGAAGGGCAATAATGATCAGATGGGTTCGATTAAAGAAGGGGAATTGTCAGAATGGAATTCTGAAGCAACCAGGTCAGTGTATGATATAAGAATTTTCAAGAATTACGATGATGTTGGCGCACAGCTTTGTTTCTTGGCAGATCATATTTCTCCCGACGAATTTGGAATCATCATCAACTATATCGATGGAGATTCAATGTCTAATACTATGTTCTATTCGGATGCCGAGTATGGAAATGCTGAGACTACGGAGGATTTCTATGGGTCTCTGTGGGACGATGATATTTGGGATATGAATGAGCATCCAGTCATTCAAAATGATTTTGCGTCGCCACAGAAAAAAGAATTTGGGATTAGTGGAGCTATTTGGGATTGCTGAGTTTCATGACTTTTGGAACGATTTTAGACCAATCCAGCGTGGCAGAGACAACTATGAATGATTGTAGCGTACATATTGAAAATAAACTTTTCCTGGTTTTGTATGTCAAAAACATATTCAGATCCGAGAACGTACCCTTTTTCCAAGGCTATTTCCTCTGAACTGTCCTTATGTTTAACCATTAATCAATATTTTGTGTTGTTTAATCATTTCTATGTTTTCATACCATTCGTTTTGTCAAAATGTTATTGATGTCTATTAATAACACAGCCACATAATTGTGATTGATGAAATCCTAAAGGTATAATTAATTTACAAACCCTAATATAAACAGGTATAATTAATTTATAATCCCTAGTATTAGGTTTGTATCCTATTTTTGTGATGTAAGGAATGAAATGGAACATGAAATATCCTGCAGCTATAACTATAATTCTGATTATATAACTGATGAACTTAGAAAAACATAATTAATTTACAAACCCTAGCATAAACGAGCATAATTAATTCACAAACTCTAACATAAACTTTAATTAGGTTTGTATCTTATTTTTGTCATGTCTTCGTATTCGTATTCAGAGAAGGAATGGAATGGAACATGGAGTATGTAGCTATAACTATAATTCTGTCTCTCTCAGCAGGCTTGGTGTTGGTGATTTTATTTTTCAAGATGAAGTGGAGGAGTGAGTCATGACGAATCCACCCGTGGCTGTCACAATGGTGGATCACATCCTCAGCAGTGTTGTTTTCCGTGAGAATGCACTCAAACTATCTAAAATTTTACTCAAAGCTTATCGAACAAACCAGACAGCAGAGATGGAGGCATGCGGTAGTTATAATTGTTATTATTATTATTATTTTCATATAATTGTTTTCACGTAGAATTTTAGGTATTGTTTTCCCTTGTTCATCTAGTATAGCGCAGAATAATACTAGTGATTGCAAGAACAATGCTCTCTCTATATTCAGTCAATCCGGGCGGTTGACTGTATAAAGACGAAAGAATCACGGAATTTATATTAAGCTAGTAAGGAATGGAGAATAGGAAAATGTTGCAATTATGGCTACTGTCATATGTAGATGTATGTAATATGTAGATGTATGGTAGATATAGTAAATCTGGTAGAAATGTAAATCTACAGAAAAAGTTAATATTGAAGTAAATTTATAATAATTTCAATTAAGTTTGTTAGTCATTTGAACTTGACAATTAGATGGTCACACAGTAAATTTTTAATCATATTAAGTAAATGTTAAAAAGTAAACAGGTTAAAAGATGTTATAAAAAATGCAAAATAATTATGAACATAAGATTTCATTCATTGATTTGAAAGGACAACAAAAAAAATATGAAACATCTTCAATTAATAATCATAAAATTGAAATTTATAATTAAAAGATAATTAAATATACCCATTTCTAATAAATAAAGAAATAACAGATATAAATCCACATGCACAACAGATATATATCCACATGCATGTTCAATTTTTCTGTCACTCCTGCATTCATTCTTCCGCTATCTGTAACCCTTTCCTAGCTGAATGATTCTCACATTTAACCACGGTGTTGTCGAGATCTTAATTACTTTATTTGTACATATTCATAACGGTTACATTAAAACATGCATAAAATCATAAATATAATAATGATATAAAAAATATTAACATAATTTTTTTTTATTTTTTTTATTGTGACACTCAAATCCCTAGTCGTTGGACAAAGCGTTTTCTTTATCACACATGTGCTGAATTTTTTTCTTTAGAAATTGGAGATTTGAGTAGTTTTAATTAGCTGAATTTTTTAGTAGATTTGATTTGTTGAATAAATATTTTAGAGAAATTTTTAGGAAATGAAATTTATTTATATATTAAAAAATAGATTTAAAAATTATAATTTCACCCAAGATTATATAACTGAGTTCTACTTATAACTAAATTATATCACTGAGTTCTACTTATAGTTGTCTAAACTACTTAGAGTTGCCAAAACACAAAAGATAAAAAGTTTATACTATACTTTAACATTTACTTAGGCTGTCGACCTTAACCTTACGGTATACAGAGGGCAGGAATTTGAAAAACATTTTGTTTTTACGTACTGCTTATTATCTTTCGATAATTATAAATCTGGACTACAATTGAGACCCAAAAAAATCATAATGGACAGTCGAATTCTAACACCGTCCTATCAAATTATAACATTAGCAATGATTGTATCAAATGATAACACTGATTATGTTGGAATTTTCGAGACGTGTGTTTTTGTTGTGTCCGAGTAAAAGTAAAAGTAGCGGGGTTTCCGTTTTATATCCATGTGGAGGGTGAGCGTGACTAAACGTAGATATCAGATAATACTATAATTGTCAACTACTTAACAAGTGGGCTCTGAGGCTCCTCACCATGTGAAGTTGGCCTTACTATCGTCCAAAGGAACGCCACTTGAATGTCCTTATGTACCACGCTTCATATATCGTGGATGTGGTAACTAGAAGGAGCGCCACACGGATATGACCCGGTGAGGTTAGGAGTCACAAATATTATTTATATTATAGTGGTGGGTGTGCGTCAAAGGAAGACATTGGTGGTTCTATGTGACTCAAATGGTGATTAACAAATCATGTGGCCATTACTGATCGTAGACGTTAGGAAAGAAGTGATTGATATTTTTTTTATATTTTAGAGGTAACCAAGGTAAATGGTTGTGCTTATGTTTTAATGGGTGTCCATGAATCCTTGAGTGATTCCAAAGAGTGATGTGAATCTACGATGTTATTGATGAAGTTAGATGGCAAAGTGTGAGGTCGATCTACGATGTTATTCATGAAGTTAGATGGTATAAACAAGTGATATTCGAGGGGCAAAAAGTATACACCACAAAGACTTTACATCAATTTTAATGCATTTGAGGTAGAGCTCTTAAATATAATGGTGTTATTTGATCCAAGGGTCCTACCTCAAGTGTATTGGGGTTGATCAAGTGTATTGGGGTTGATGTAAAGTTTGTATGATGTATAGTTTGTGTCATATTTAAGGTACTTACATGGGAGAAGAGATGATAGGATGGAATAGCATCATAAAATATTATAAAATATTGTGATTAAGTTGTCTTTCAAACTTATAAACTACGGTGTTCGCATGAAGATGATGGTCGAAAAAGTGGCAATGGCGTGCCCAGGAATACACTAACGCATGAATCTGCTCACGTTCTAAAAAATATGCAGGCATTCATGAGCCTCCAACTTTGGCATTCCCTGAACCGCCATTAAGGTTGTTAAATCATCACAATGTAAGTATTCTTAAGAACGCATTCATGTTCCTAAAAACACATTTGTGTTCTTAAGAATGTGTGTGATCTCTAGGAACATGTACACATTCGCGAGCCTCCAGCTTCAAGGTTCCTTGAACCACTACTGAGGCTACTAAATCAAGGCCATGTAGGTGTCCTTAAGAAACCGCATGCATTCCTAAGAATATGTGTGCATTCCTGAGAATGTGTGCACTCTATAGGAACGCACATGCGTTCGTGTTGGGAATTTTCTTAAAACTCCATGACTGATCCATTTCAACAACAGACCACACTGAGTGTTTTAAGAGTTCTTGAGCAAATTTAGGAGTGGAAATTGAGGAGAGCTTAACACATCACTGCTAGACTCTATTGATGTGGTCATCAATTGGTTCCAGGTAAGTATTTTGATTGAATTTGTTTATTTTTTTATTTCATAATTTCTTTAAATTATAAAAAATAAACAAAAAATTAATTTCCCCTTTATTAAATTGCAGCATACATAATAAGCATGGATCCTGGAGAAAACCCAAACCCAACATCACCACAAGAAAACACACCAAAATTGCATATGGGTCCTTTCCTTCTAGTTGTCCTAGAACAGTTCTGACGACAATGTTCGATGCATCTGTGAAGATGTGGAGCACGAGGGACCAATCGGGGCCTCTTAAACACATGATCTTCAGACACTTTCATTTTCAGTTCATCAAGCACACATTGGCACATCTTTGTCCATACAAGCTTAGTATCTTTGCTAAGTAAAGAAAATAATAGACGAGCAATAAGTAAAAAGTTTTCAATAAATCGATGGTAATAACCAACATATCCCAATAAACTTTGTACCTACTTTTGTGAAGTTGGAGTTGGAAAATTTAATATTACCTTTACTTGTTTTTTATCCACTTGAATACCTTTGGCTGCAATGTGATGTCCTCTGACAGCTGTTACGATATTTAGACACTTAGGAGTTAGTTAAGATCTACTTGCTCTAATGTGCCATTAGGTGAAAGTGTGTTTCTTAGTGTGTTTCTTTAGTATGCATTAGTATGCATTTGTAGTTAGGAAATCTGACGGTCACGATATGTTCCCTACATAGAGTGATCCAAAGGTTCATATTCTCCTCGATCTTAAAGACCATTGATTCATGGATTAACACCCGATTGGTCCATGATCTCTATTTAAAGAGCATGGAGGGTCATTTGTTGATGATCGATTATGATGAACTCTCTTGTAAAATATCTCTGTAATCTTTTTCTTTTGCATTAATAAACTGCTCCAAGTGGTCGCATTGGTTGGGGCCATGGATGTTTCCTCGTAGGGGTTTTACCCGTCAAAACATCGATGTGTTGATCTTTGATCTGGTTGTGTGAGTGGTTACTAAAGGTATCCGTCCTCTATTAGAATACCTGTGTTGTCGAACATGGTATCAAAGCCTATTTGAAGACCCACTCCTGTTGTAGATCGAGATCATGAAGCAAATTCATATTAGTGGCTTGCTTGGACAAGGAATGCATCTCTCTTCTCCATTGATTCATGAGATTGAGGAACTTTGTCTACAACCCAACTCTCTGTTCCTTTGGACAAGGAGAAGGGAAGGGGAAAAACAGAAAAAAGAAACAGGGAAACATGCTTTCTCTATTGCAGCTATCTCTTTACTTGATTGCTTTACTATTGAACATATGTAGTTATTTTTAGGTTGCATAAGGAAGTATTGGAGGAATCAGAGTAAGAGACAATACTCTTCACCAAAAATTACAATTTTTCATTTTATAAGTCACACATATAAGAAAACCTTCCATATACACTACATTTGTATGAACACTTCCTTCCCATTTTAGCCAATTATTAATTGATTCACATCTTGTTCATGTGTGTTTTCATTGGGCATTTTTCAATTTTTAGATTCCAGAAGTTAAATTTTTCATGAACTTGGGTTGCAAATCTATTTTTCCATAAAAGTGGGAATATCTAGATGGACGTGACTTAATGGGTTACAAATCTCATATAAAATCAAACAGAAGCAGTTAGATTCATTTAGATACTATCTTTTCTAATTTCTAAAAACTAAAATTTATTTCTATTACTTTTATCCTTTAAAACAAATATAAAGGTCTTGGTATATTTCCATGGATAAAACGATTGAAATAAAACATGAAGAACATTTTATTCTAGATGTAAACAGATATTGAAAAATAATTGAATGAGATATAAGAAATAGGATTGAAACAAGAGATGTAGCTTATTGGCAATGGACTCGACCTCATGTTTTAGTTATAAACTACTGTTTCCATACAATAGAGATGGTTATACAACCACTGTTCCCTTACAATAGAGAGCTAGGATGTTGAAGAACTTTGCCTTTGGCTTGTTTTGTTGCACATGTAAATAATGAAAATTGTAATGAACCCATAAAAAGATGAATCCATTGGATGAGTATCGTTCTCACAAGTACTTTTCTATATGTTTTACATTTATCTTAGACTGGGCACTCCTATTGCATACTCTATTAATGGGCACTTCCATTGGTTTATCATTTTTCTAGTTGCATTGGCAAACAATGCACAATCACAAATAATTAAAATTAAAAATCAATCTAATCTCATTATAGTGTAAAATTATCATAAATCTAAACCTGTTTACAATTTTGGACTATTTGGAAATTAGGGTTTGCTACCTGCTACAAAAGCCATCCATAATTTTTTGAGAAACTAAATTTAATAGAGGGAAAAATTGCAGGCATAGTACCTTGCAAATTCCCTCAAAAACATCCCCCAATAGTCGTAAATTGATGCAGGGTTCAAATCCTTCACATCCTCAGTTGGGTTAACAAACATATGTAAAGACACTGAAGTTGTTTCTTCCATTTCACTTCCCTTTGCAAAGACATTGAAATTATTTCTTTTGTTTCACTTCCTTCTTGAACATTCTCTGTAATAGAAACCCTGTTACCCCATATAGTTCTGCAGGTTTTCCACCATCTCCAGCCACGACCTCAACTACAACAGGGAACTACGGGCACCTTTCGAGATCCGGGCGAACACGGAACCAAGTGCACTTGCCTAAAGATGTTGGAATGCTTCCACTCAGACCATTTGCGAACAAGAGGAGATGTTTCAATCTGCCCATAACACTGATTTATGTTGGTGTAGTCCTTGTCAAACTACTTTTCCAAGCATACATAAACTGGAGTGATGTGCAATTGCCGAGGGAAGTTGGAATATTTCCACTCAGAGTATTGACGGACAAGTGAAGAATTTTCAACTCGACCGAACAACTGAATTCCATTGGTATAGTCCCTCCGATTACCTGCAAGCTTGGTTGTGCGTCTGAGTGAAGCTTGGTCGATAGTTGCTTCTTCTGTCATCTCCAATGGTCTAATAGGTTCTTTCGCTATCTCGATTCCAATCCATATCCACCCTACCACATCTTAACTACATTGACACATGCTTTCTTTCCATTGGCCCTCGATAGACGACATAATTCATAAAGAGCCTCTCCCTTAAAAGAACTCGTTCGACCTAATAATATATAAATAATTATAAAGATTTTAATTAATGAAAATCTTTAATCTATAATGTGATGACTTGCAATGATTACAACATGAATCAACTACACATAGAATACAGTATGTGGACCAATAAAATATTTAAAAAAAATGGTCAAACTAGTTAAAAATTGTCTAATCAAATATATCCACCCATCAAAATTTAAAAAAAAATCAATTAAAAAATTAAAAAATAATTTTTAATATTTCAAAAAATTAATTTAATAAAAATATTTAGATAGCATTGAAAAAACTTTATTGAAAAAAAAAAAAAAAAAAAAAAANTGAAATTCAAAAGATTTTGAGTACTAAACAATTAACAATTACATTATAACGTGTAACATGCAGGTATAATAATAATAAGTCAACGACCAATCGAATGTTCTAGTATCCAGTGTGAAGGTAGGGAGACGGGACTAATAAGGCATGGGCAATTTATGGTTGAGAGCACCCACTGTGAAGGTAGGTAGTCGGGACTAATGAGGCATGGTCAATCTATGGTTGAGAGCATTTCAACAACGCTGGCGTCATCATTGCACAATTGTTTTCTAGTTACCGATTTTTCATAAAGGCCAAACTGTACTACGAGTGCGATATATTCGACTGCTTGCGAATTCTAACACCGTCAAATTCTACCACCGATTGTATCAAATTCTAACAGTGATTGTATTGAACTTTTGCCATATGTTGGAATTTTCGAGACGTGTGCTTTTGTTGTCTCCGTGTAAAAGTAAAAGTAGTGGGGTTTCCGTTTTATAACCATGTGGTGATTACAAAACCATGTGGAAGGTGAGCGTGACTAAACGTAGATATCAGATAATGCTATAATTGTCAACTACTTAACAAGTGGGCTCCTCACCATGCGAAGTTGGCCTTGCTATCGTCCAAAGGAACGCCACTTGAATGTCTTTATATCGTGAATGTGGGAAATTGGAGGAGCCCCACACCGATATGACGGGGTGGGGTTGGGAGTCACAAATATTATTTATCTTATAGTGGTAGGTGTGCGTCAAAGGAAGAGATTGGTGGTTCTATGTGACTCAAATAGTGATTCACAAAATCATGTGGGCATTACTAAACGTAGACGTTAGGAAAGAAGTAATGGTTGTTCTTATGTTTTAATGGGTGTCCATGATTCTTTGAGTGAGTGCTTCCAAAGCGTGATGTCGATCTACGATGTTATTCATGAAGTTAGATGGTATAAACAAGTGATATTCAAGGGGAAAAAAAGTATACACCATAAAAATTTTACATCAATCTCAGTGATATTCAAGGGGAAAAAAGTATACACCATAAAATTTTTACATCAATCTCAATGCATTTCAAATAGAGCTATTAAATTTAATGGTGTCATTTGATCCAAGGGTCCTACGTCAAGTGTATTGGGGTTGATGTTGATGTAAAGTCTACATGATGTATAGTTTGTGTTATATTCAAGGCACTTACATGGAAGAAGAGATGATAAAGTATAATAACGAGAGTGATCAATTGTTAGGATAGGATAGAATAGCATCATAAAATATTATAAAAGATTGTGATTAAGTTGTCTTTCAAACTTATGAACTATGGTGCTCACATGAAGATGATGGTCGAAAAAGTGGCAATGGGGTGCCCAGGAATGCATTGATGCATGAATGCGCTAACGTTCTAAAAAATATGCAAGTATTCATGAGCCTGCAGCTTTGGCGTTCCCTGGACCACCATTAAGGTTGTTAAATCATCGCCATGTAAACATTCTTAAGAACGCATGCATGTTCCTAAAAATGTGTCTGCGTTCTTAAGAATGTGTCTGCTCTCTAGGAACATTTACATGTTTGCGAGCCTCTATCTTCAACGTTCCTTGAACCACCACTGAGGCTACCAAATCAAGGCCATGTAGGTGTAGCGCACCTTTTCAGCTACCATGGCTAATTGTAGCGCACCTTTTCAGCTACCATGGCTTAATCACTCTTAAAAGGAAACTTTAACACCACTTGGTACATAATTCATACAGGTATTATATAATCCACATGCATTTAAACAAATAAACACATTCTACATAGAGTATTCATATGGGTTACTGCCATGATTAAAAATCAATAGCGTTTCATACTAATTCATATACACAACGAAAATCATGATAACATAAGCAGTAGAGTCATACAACACATGATTAAAACATAATTAGATACTTCTCTTTTAACAGTGGTAGAATCCACCAACCAAGTGCAGGCCTTCCACGAACCTCCGAGCCTTAGACCACACTGCTCATCAGCTCAGCAGTGGGTCACCCTTGAGTTGGGACTAAGCTCCACCCCGAGACATAGAATCCTAGGTTAGGTTGAGATTACAGGGAAAACAACACACAGCCACAGGAAGGGATTCTCTCCTAGGAACCACCCACACTCACTGCCCACAGACCCTCATTCCCCATGTAGTGTCACTTTTAGCATCTCAGAGCTTACTCGTGCTATGATACCAATTTGTAGTGTCACTTTTAGCAGCTCGGAGCTTACTCGCGCTCTGATACCAATTTGTAGTGTCCCCTTTCACTACCGAGGTTTCCAAACCTCTCAGTTACCATTCTATACATGAATGATTACATAATTTGTACAGACCTTATAAGCACATGCATTTAACATAATTAAACACATTTAAATTACAGAGTGAAACATATCTGGTTACTGCTATAATTAAACATTCCATAGCATTCAACAGTAACTCATTTACACAGCGGAAAACATGATACATGAACATCACAGTCATGCCAAATGGGAAAATAACATAATTCAGGTACTTATCTTTGAACAACTGTAGAATTCACCAACCAAGTGCATGCCTTCCACGAACCTCCCAGCCTTAGACCACACTGTTCATCAGCTCAACAGTGGGTCACCCCCGAGCTGGGACCAAGCTCCACCCCAAGGCAAGGAATCCTAGGCTAGGCTGAGG
>JZKD02S1435212.1:0-11054 GCA_000966675.3 Picea glauca | reverse complement strand
TTCTGATAGTGCTCAGTCTGAAGAAAGACGGAGGCTGGAGGATGTGTACTGACTCAAGGGAAATCAACAAGATAACCATTAGGTACAGATTTCCATTGCCAAGGATGGATGATTTGATGGATTGCTTGAGTGGAGCCAATTTTTTTTCGAATATTGATTTGAAAAGTGGATATCACTAGATTCATATGAGAGAAGGTGATGAATGGAAGATAGCCTTCAAGACTAATGAAGGGTTGTATGAATGGCTTGTTATGCCATTTGGCTTAACGAACGTGCCAAGTACTTTCATGAGGTTGATGAACGAAGTCATGAAGGATTTCATCGGAAAATTTGTCATTGTGTATCTTGATGACATACTGATTTTCAGTAAAACAGAAGCAAAGTATTTGAAACATTTGGCTACAGTGATGAAGAGATTACAGCAAGAGAAGCTGCTAATAAATATGAAGAAATCTTCATTCATGAAGACAAAGCTCATTTATTTGGGCTTTGTTATTTCTGCAGATAAGTTGAGGATGGATCCAGATAAGGTGGAGGTAATTAAGAATTGGCCATCATCGAAGAGTATATTTGAGGTGAGAAGTTTTTATGGATTGACTAGTTTCTACAGGAATTTCAATGGAATTAGTGCACCGATGATGGACATAGTGAAGAAAAGACATAAATATTTTCACTGGACAAAAGAGACTGAGAAAAGTTTTAATTTGTTGAAAAGGAAAATCACGGAACAACCAATTTTGGTGTTCCCAGATTTCAAAAAGACATTTCAGGTAAAATGTGATGCAAGTGGATTTGCAATAGGGGTAGTCTTGAGCCAAGAAGACAGGCCAATAGCATACTTCAGCGAGAAGCTGAACGAGGTGAAAATGAAATACTCCACGTATGACAAGGAGTTCTATGCTATTATTCAGGCATTGAATAAATGGAGACACTATTTGATCCCCAAGGAGTTTGTCTTATATAGTGACAATCATGCTTTGCAATTTGTGACTCAACAGGAGAAGTTGAATCAAAGACATGCAAAATGGGTTGAATACATGCATAACTTTACTTTTGTAATTAAGCATATTTTTGGAACTGCTAACAAACTTGTTGATGCTTTGAGCAGGAATTTTTTGTTGTTGCATGAGTTCAAAGTCAAAACACTGGGTTTTGATGATCTCAGGGACATGTACAGAGATGATCTAGATTTTAAGGAGGCGTATGAAGCAGTTGAGAATCCAGTTCTTAGGGACAGAAGCCAGTGGATAGAATACATGACCTGGGAAGGATTATTGTTTAAGGGTAATCAACTTTGTATTCCAAAATGCTCCATGAGGGAGAATCTGTTGAAGGAGAAACATAGTGGAGGATTGGTCAGGCATTTCAGTCATGACAAGACGTTCTCAAAGTTAAATGAGTCATATTTTTGGCCAGGAATGAGAGAAAACTTCAAAATATTTGTGGACAGATGTAGAATTTGTCAACATTCAAAAGGAAAGAGGCAAAATGCAGGCTTTTATCAACCGTTACCCATACCTGACAGACCGTCGGATGCAATAAGCATGGACTTCATATTGGGGCTGCCAAGAGCATAAAGAGTCTTTGACTTGATCTTTGTAGTGGTAGATATATTTTCTAAGATGACACATTTCATACCCTGTCAGAAAACCAGTGATGCAACTCACATTGTGAATCTGTTTTTCAAAGAAGTTATTCGACTTCATAGCTTACCAAGGAACATAGTTTCGGATCGAGACACCAAGTTCGTGGGACACTTCTGGAAATTTTTATGGAAAAAGATGGGAACAAACTTATCGTTCAGTTCAACTTATCATCCTCATATGGATGGATAGACAAAAGTTGTGAACATAAGTTTGGGATACTTGTTGAGGAGTTTGGTGATAGAACACCATAGTCAGTGGGACAATATTCTGCCACAGGAGGAATTTGCATATAATGACTCACTAAATAGAAGCAAAGGGAATAGTCCATTCCAGATTGTTTATGGGATGTAGCCAAGAGGAGTTTTAGAATTGAGAGATTCAGAACATAATGAAACTAGGAGTGCTAGTGCAGAGGACTTCGTAGAAGTGATGAAGGAACTTCACAGCCAGGTGAAGGAGCGATTGCCGAACTCGAGCCAAGAGTATAAGCGCAGAGCAGATTAACATAAGAGACAACTTCAATTTGAGGTTGGTGATTTGATTCTGGCACATATGAGAAAAGAAAGGTTCCCGAAGGGGACATATAACAAACTGAGGATGAAGAAGATCGGACCATGTAAGGTCTTGAAGAAATTTGGGGAAAATGCTTATGAGATTGAATTACCCGATGGGATCGAAATTTCTCTGATATTCAATGTCTCATATTTGTACCCATACAAAGCTGAGGAAGCAGGAACAAGTGATGAACAACTAGAGGTTCAGTGGACTCAACAGATGCCAGTTGTAGAGAAACCACAGATGGAAAGCATACTAGACAAAAGAGTTAGCAAAAGGACCAGAAGAAGGGAATATTTTGAATACTTGATCAAGTGGAAGGGACATCCAGTTGAAGATGCCAGCTGGGAGAATGAGGTAGAGATCCAGAAGCATGGACAGACCGTGTGAGAGCTCATGGATAGGAGCCCATGAAAATTTTCAAGCAAGGGAGTATGATGCAAGAGCATTGCCAACATCAAGTGAGCGTAGGACAAGCACCAACGCATTTTGGCACATGATGAATTGTTTGAAATGTTTTGAACTTTGATATGCCAAACATAAATGAAGAAGTTAAGAAAGGGCATACTTCTTGATTATAATCATACCTTGAGCATCCCGCTCTCGTCTGAAGGACTAAGGCATTTATTCTAGTAAATGTAAGTAGGTAGCTTTGAATTCTTAGATTAGACAGTTTTTAGGAGCCGGAGGGAAAACGGATATAGACACCCTCAATTGTATCATTGTAACATTAGCAGCATAATAAATCGAAGAGAGCATAGGAGAGCAGAAGCAGAGAGATGTGTAGAAGAACCCCATGTACAAAAGTTCTGGATTAATACAAAGATCTTTAGTTCAGACTCATGGTGTTCAATTACTTTCTGTGTTTGTACCTAATGATTAATATATGCTTGTTTACTCTCTGTTATGCATTTTCTTTGATGCGTGAATGTTTGATTTCATATTTAATATCTGAAATCTGAAGAGAGGGAGAGTAAGGAATGAGTTTCAATTGTTTCTCTATCTGAGCAAGAGTTTTCCTGCAAGGAGTGCAGTGAAATTGTCCGCAAGGTGTGCGTTGACAAAAGTCAAAGTTCGTCTTTGAAAGCTCAGGAGGGATAGCATTGTTCTCATTCTCACAGAAGTGCAAGTTAAGCACATGAGTCGTGCAAAGTGTGTGCTGGCTGAGAAGAGTCTCAGAGTTTGCAACCTGAGGGAGTTATTGAAAGATTGTTGTCGCAGAGAGTGCGCAGAGTCGAAGAGGTTCAAATGCTTGGAAGTATTTGAAGAATTGCCGCAAGGAGTGCGTGTAGGAATATTTTTGAAGAATCAAAGTTTGTTGTAAAATCTCAAAAGAGTTAGTGCTTTGAAGTGTCAGAAGGAGGTGCAACGACATTGTTTGCTGGTGGATAAGTTTCGTGAAGGCGTACTTGTTCATTTCGCAGGAGTTGTTAAGGAGGCATTGGATTGCCAGAATTCTTCATGGAGGATTCACGATGTCTCGGAAGCCGTCAGATCTTCCAGAGGAGAAAGAAGGTTATGGTGAGTGTTTTTCTAAGTGCAAGCTCAGGAGAAATTGGGCCGTAGGATTTGAACCAAYAGGGGCCGTTGGATCACTCACGAAATCTCATTTCGGGGTTTCAGAAGTTGGAGAACTGAAATCCTTGCTTCAAGATTCCCGAGGTTGCAAAAGGAAAAKTCCTGAAGGGGAGAAAGGGTTTGTGTGGGCTAGTTATTGGTGAAGCACATTGGAACTTGGTATTTCAAGGTTTCGTGGGTTGAAGAGCTAAAGGATTAGCATCAGAATTCGCGAAGTCGCGAAGTCCAAGAACTCCAAAAAGGCAGGAAGTTCCATCGCGGGACCGGCGTTGACGACATGTCGAAATTTCACCATTTAGGCATATCGGAGGATAAGGGGTCGATAATTTTGTCCCAAGAGTCCCAAAGTCACGAAACCGCGAAAGAATCTGAGCCGTTCGCTGGAAGGAGGACACGTGTCGCGAGATCCTCTCTAGTAGGGATTCGAACATTGGGGTTCAGAGAAGGAAGTCCTTCGACTTCGCGAGTGGCAAAGTCATGACAAAATCACAGCCGTCCATCGAAGGAGGACAGGTGGCAGAGATCTATGGATCTCGTGAACTCGGAGGTTCACAGGGTGAGAGCCCAAGATTTGGGTGCTCCAAGTCGCGAAGTTGCAAAATCGTGAGGAGCAAGGATAGCCATCAAATCCAGGTCACGGGAGGACCATTGGATCAGAAACCCCATCGTATTTCATGCATTCATGGGTTTAGAGGTTGAAAGGAGTTGTTTTAGACATCAGAAGTCGCAAAGTGCCGAAATCCAGGCACGAGGGACACGTGGTAGAACCACAAAGTGGGCCCGGGAAATAGACAGGTGGACACACGTCACCTAGTGGAAGGGGTCAACACTTCGTTGACTCTCGCATATCGGAAATTCACGAAGTAAGAGCACGAGGGCTCGATGTTGAAACATGCGAAGTACCGAGTAGTGAGAGGAGGTTGCGCGAAGCTTATCTAGTGGTCACGCGTAGAGGGCGCTGACGAAAGAAGAGCTATACCCATTTCGCGATCTCAGGTATCGCGAGATTGGCGAGGAATAGTCGGGAGCCACGACTCGCGAACTCGCGATATTGTGAGTTGCGAAAAGGACCTTGGGTTAGACCCTTGGTCATAGCACCGGGGTCGCTTGGGGAGAAAGGAGCTTGTGCCTAGTGTTGTTTGCACAGGAGAGCTTCCGAAAGGACCTATGGATCGAAATTTTGTGATTCCAGCAGGGAATCTAAAGAGTCGATTCAGCTTGAGGGAGATAAAGAATGATCCTGTGAGTGGATCTCAGCTCGAGGCCAATAGGTCTGCATCAAAAGACATGAGAAAATAGAGATCTGATAAGGTTTGCTCTCACTTCAAGTGAAATTATTATATTTTCATTCCATACTGAGTTTCATTAGAGATGAGTTATATTGTTGATAGAAGGTTTATTCTGAAAGTGGCAAAGAACAGACTAGCAAGCATTGAATGATGATATGCTCCAAGGTCATTCATTTTCTTGAATATTTGTTTGGTTTAAATTAGAAGTTCTGAAGTCATCTCAATGATAATTGTTGCTAGTTTTGCAAAGTTCAAAACAATGATGCACGTGTGGCTTGGAGTAATCCAACTCAATTTTTTGTTCTAGTCTTCATTATTTTGACACTAGTTGTTTATGTATGAGTGAAATACCATCTTGGAATTCTAAGTATAACCCTAGTCCATGTTGATATATTAGTATTAGACAGGTACTTCAACATAGGCTTCATGTCCAACATGTGGAAGTCGTCCTTGTAACCTCATAGTAAACCTTAGGAGATTCACTTTATTAGTGATTAATAAAGTGAATGACCTTTTAAATTAATGTGAGATTAATTAAGTTAAATTCCTAAGTTTACTTGGCATTAATTACTTAAGTGAGTTGATTAAGTCTTAGTCGTTATATTTGAAGTGAATGTGAGATTAGTTCTCAAAGATTGATCACTTTAGGAGATTTAGGGTTTTGGATTTAGGGTTAACTAAATGTAATCAAAGGCAGCCTAGGTGAGAGGATGAGACACACAAGAGAGTGAGGAGATCTCATTGAGGGTGAAGAAAGTTTATCCAAATGTGAGTGGGAATATATGAGGAAATGTGCAAGGAGGAAATGAGGAAGATAGGAACTAGATGGGCTAGGCTATTGTTGCATTGTAATCCTATGAAGGGCCATTATCCTAGGAAGGGAGCTTTGATTTTATAGCAATAAAATCATCACAGATCTAATTTTCCCGCAAGGGTTTTTCCAGGGGTTGTTTACCCAAAATCTATTGTGCAACGTGTGATTGGTTTCTATTTTAATTCTTCCACTAATGTTTCATTGATAACCTAGTTGTGTAATGATTAATAAACTGATTTTATTTGGATTATTAGTCATGCGATGGGTTTGCAGGAAAATCAACATGGTATCTAAGCTCGTGGAAAGAAGGACGTCAAGATCTAGATTCCAATAAAGACAGCAATGCACAACCACTAATGGTCATGCGGGTGTTTGGCAGAGTGTAACAAATACGTTGCAGTGAAAAAGATCGTGATGACAAGTTTAAGAGCTGGGCAAAGTATAACACATGAGGAAAAATACGTCGTGTGAAGAATAGAGCCATCAACTGGTGATTGGTATATTGTTCTTGCATGGAGCTAGTAGGTTAAAGGAGTCACTAGTAAGAAGGGAGACCCGAGAGATAAAAGCATAGGAGATAACATATAGCAAAGGTGGTTGGGAGAAATGCATGGGAAAGGTTGTGATAGTAGCAAGATAACCGCCGACAATAGACAATGGGTTTCATGTTACATAGGTGGTTGGGTGAAAGATTATAAAAAACACCAAAAAAAAAATTGTAGAGGGGCCGAGACAACCCAGGTAACCCAAAACAGTCTGGGTAGATCCTGAGGAATGAGTAGAGTGCCCAAACATTTCTAGGCAGCACTCGAGAAACCCCAAAATTTTCAAGGCAATGAGAAGAAAACTTGAGAAGTAGGATGAGATAACATGGCAGTGCCCATAAAGGCTTTGGGAAGTAGTAGAAGGGTGTGAGCAGCTCTGAGCAGCCTTGGTTAAGGTTCTGGGTAGTGGGTAGAAAATCTGGGCAACAAGCAACAAGTCTGAGCAATTGATTTTGAGTTTGTCAGCAGGTTTTCAAGATGGTATATTCGAGATTGTAATTCAAAGATAGGTTGGATGGGGTGTCCGAATACAGTCCTTGGAAGGACAGGATTATGTTGGTGTTAATGCAGAACATGATCTCAAAATTTTCTAATTCTGATATAACTCCTCCAACATATGTGGTAGAGATGGTCATCCATAATAAAAAAGATGTGAAAGCCAAACACATTATTATACATGGAGTGAAGGATCACTTGATCCCTCATTTTTTGGGAAAGAACTCAACCGGGTACATGTGGGAGGCTCTGAAGAGGTTGTTTCAGAGCAAGAATGAGAATTGAAAAATGGTGCTAAGAGAGAAGCTCAGGGACACAAAGATGACAGGATTAGATATCGTGACAAGTTATCTCACCCGGATCTGACATGTTCGAGATGAACTGGCTACAATTGGGGAGGCAATGATTGATTCAAAGTTGGTGAGGGAAACTGTTGAGTCTCATGATTGTCGCATTTTCATCCTCTTTTCCTTTCAACATTCATCACATTTATCCATATTCTACCACTCCATAAACCATTCATTAATACCATTTTCATAATTAANTCCTGAAGGGGAGAAAGGGTTTGTGTGGGCTAGTTATTGGTGAAGCACATTGGAACTTGGTATTTCAAGGTTTCGTGGGTTGAAGAGCTAAAGGATTAGCATCAGAATTCGCGAAGTCGCGAAGTCCAAGAACTCCAAAAAGGCAGGAAGTTCCATCGCGGGACCGGCGTTGACGACATGTCGAAATTTCACCATTTAGGCATATCGGAGGATAAGGGGTCGATAATTTTGTCCCAAGAGTCCCAAAGTCACGAAACCGCGAAAGAATCTGAGCCGTTCGCTGGAAGGAGGACACGTGTCGCGAGATCCTCTCTAGTAGGGATTCGAACATTGGGGTTCAGAGAAGGAAGTCCTTCGACTTCGCGAGTGGCAAAGTCATGACAAAATCACAGCCGTCCATCGAAGGAGGACAGGTGGCAGAGATCTATGGATCTCGTGAACTCGGAGGTTCACAGGGTGAGAGCCCAAGATTTGGGTGCTCCAAGTCGCGAAGTTGCAAAATCGTGAGGAGCAAGGATAGCCATCAAATCCAGGTCACGGGAGGACCATTGGATCAGAAACCCCATCGTATTTCATGCATTCATGGGTTTAGAGGTTGAAAGGAGTTGTTTTAGACATCAGAAGTCGCAAAGTGCCAAAATCCAGGCACGAGGGACACGTGGTAGAACCACAAAGTGGGCCCGGGAAATAGACAGGTGGACACACGTCACCTAGTGGAAGGGGTCAACACTTCGTTGACTCTCGCATATCGGGAATTCACGAAGTAAGAGCACGAGGGCTCGATGTTGAAACATGCGAAGTACCGAGTAGTGAGAGGAGGTTGCACGAAGCTTATCTAGTGGTCACGCGTAGAGGGCGCTGACGAAAGAAGAGCTATACCCATTTCGCGATCTCAGGTATCGTGATATTGGCGAGGAATAGTCGGGAGCCACGACTCGCGAACTCGCGAGATTGTGAGTTGCGAAAAGGACCTTGGGTTAGACCCTTGGTCATAGCACCAGGGTCGCTTGGGGAGAAAGGAGCTTGTGCCTAGTGTTGTTTGCACAGGAGAGCTTCCGAAAGGACCTATGGATCAAAATTTTGTGATTCCAGCAGGGAATCTAAAGAGCCGATTCAGCTTGAGGGAGATAAAGAATGATCCTGTGAGTGGATCTCAGCTCGAGGCCAATAGGTCTGCATCAAAAGACATGAGAAAATAGAGATCTGATAAGGTTTGCTCTCACTTCAAGTGAAATTATTATATTTTCATTCCATACTGAGTTTCATTAGAGATGAGTTATATTGTTGATAGAAGGTTTATTCTGAAAGTGGCAAAGAACAGACTAGCAAGCATTGAATGATGATATGCTCCAAGGTCATTCATTTTCTTGAATATTTGTTTGGTTTAAATTAGAAGTTCTGAAGTCATCTCAATGATAATTGTTGCTAGTTTTGCAAAGTTCAAAACAATGATGCACGTGTGGCTTGGAGTAATCCAACTCAATTTTTTGTTCTAGTCTTCATTATTTTGACACTAGTTGTTTATGTATGAGTGAAATACCATCTTGGAATTCTAAGTATAACCCTAGTCCATGTTGATATATTAGTATTAGACAGGTACTTCAACATAGGCTTCATGTCCAACATGTGGAAGTCGTCCTTGTAACCTCATAGTAAACCTTAGGAGATTCACTTTATTAGTGATTAATAAAGTGAATGACCTTTTAAATTAATGTGAGATTAATTAAGTTAAATTCCTAAGTTTACTTGGCATTAATTACTTAAGTGAGTTGATTAAGTCTTAGTCGTTATATTTGAAGTG
Source organism: Picea glauca (assembly GCA_000966675.3). NCBI lineage: Eukaryota > Viridiplantae > Streptophyta > Pinopsida > Pinales > Pinaceae > Picea > Picea glauca. Next base: position 1,786 of record JZKD02S1435212.1, on the reverse strand, counting down.
AATGTGAGATTAGTTCTCAAAGATTGATCACTTTAGGAGATTTAGGGTTTTGGATTTAGGGTTAACTAAATGTAATCAAAGGCAGCCTAGGTGAGAGGATGAGACACACAAGAGAGTGAGGAGATCTCATTGAGGGTGAAGAAAGTTTATCCAAATGTGAGTGGGAATATATGAGGAAATGTGCAAGGAGGAAATGAGGAAGATAGGAACTAGATGGGCTAGGCTATTGTTGCATTGTAATCCTATGAAGGGCCATTATCCTAGGAAGGGAGCTTTGATTTTATAGCAATAAAATCATCACAGATCTAATTTTCCCGCAAGGGTTTTTCCAGGGGTTGTTTACCCAAAATCTATTGTGCAACGTGTGATTGGTTTCTATTTTAATTCTTCCACTAATGTTTCATTGATAACCTAGTTGTGTAATGATTAATAAACTGATTTTATTTGGATTATTAGTCATGCGATGGGTTTGCAGGAAAATCAACATGGTATCTAAGCTCGTGGAAAGAAGGACGTCAAGATCTAGATTCCAATAAAGACAGCAATGCACAACCACTAATGGTCATGCGGGTGTTTGGCAGAGTGTAACAAATACGTTGCAGTGAAAAAGATCGTGATGACAAGTTTAAGAGCTGGGCAAAGTATAACACATGAGGAAAAATACGTCGTGTGAAGAATAGAGCCATCAACTGGTGATTGGTATATTGTTCTTGCATGGAGCTAGTAGGTTAAAGGAGTCACTAGTAAGAAGGGAGACCCGAGAGATAAAAGCATAGGAGATAACATATAGCAAAGGTGGTTGGGAGAAATGCATGGGAAAGGTTGTGATAGTAGCAAGATAACCGCCGACAATAGACAATGGGTTTCATGTTACATAGGTGGTTGGGTGAAAGATTATAAAAAACACCAAAAAAAAAATTGTAGAGGGGCCGAGACAACCCAGGTAACCCAAAACAGTCTGGGTAGATCCTGAGGAATGAGTAGAGTGCCCAAACATTTCTAGGCAGCACTCGAGAAACCCCAAAATTTTCAAGGCAATGAGAAGAAAACTTGAGAAGTAGGATGAGATAACATGGCAGTGCCCATAAAGGCTTTGGGAAGTAGTAGAAGGGTGTGAGCAGCTCTGAGCAGCCTTGGTTAAGGTTCTGGGTAGTGGGTAGAAAATCTGGGCAACAAGCAACAAGTCTGAGCAATTGATTTTGAGTTTGTCAGCAGGTTTTCAAGATGGTATATTCGAGATTGTAATTCAAAGATAGGTTGGATGGGGTGTCCGAATACAGTCCTTGGAAGGACAGGATTATGTTGGTGTTAATGCAGAACATGATCTCAAAATTTTCTAATTCTGATATAACTCCTCCAACATATGTGGTAGAGATGGTCATCCATAATAAAAAAGATGTGAAAGCCAAACACATTATTATACATGGAGTGAAGGATCACTTGATCCCTCATTTTTTGGGAAAGAACTCAACCGGGTACATGTGGGAGGCTCTGAAGAGGTTGTTTCAGAGCAAGAATGAGAATTGAAAAATGGTGCTAAGAGAGAAGCTCAGGGACACAAAGATGACAGGATTAGATATCGTGACAAGTTATCTCACCCGGATCTGACATGTTCGAGATGAACTGGCTACAATTGGGGAGGCAATGATTGATTCAAAGTTGGTGAGGGAAACTGTTGAGTCTCATGATTGTCGCATTTTCATCCTCTTTTCCTTTCAACATTCATCACATTTATCCATATTCTACCACTCCATAAACCATTCATTAATACCATTTTCATAATTAA
>JZKD02S1435201.1:0-11054 GCA_000966675.3 Picea glauca | reverse complement strand
AACTACAATGATTTTCTATCTATTAAAGTAAAGGTAAAAAATGTGTTAAAAATGATATTTTCCACTATATTTAAAAAAGTATGGAACCATAAATTAATTAAGGAGAGGAAAAATCTTATTTTTTTAAATGTAAATGGTAAAAAATATTTTAAGATTGAAAGAAGCATGGAAAAATGACTAAAAACATTGTTGATTAAAAAAAAATATAAAAATATAAATAAATAAAAAACTGAAAATGAATGAAAAAAAAGTGGAAACATTATGTATGAGAAAATTTAAAATATAAAAAAAACACCTAAAAATGGAAGGGGGGTGCTACTGGTAGCACCATTTTTAAAAACGGGGTAAAAAACTTGACCCCCCAAAAAACGAGAACTCTTTAGAGTTCTCGTTAAGTTGGTAACTATGTTTTTTACTTTCTCTCTTCGGGAAAGGGTTCTTGATGTTCTTTCCTTGTGCACATCCATTGCACACACCTCCATGGTCAACCTTGAATTTTGGTAGACCTATGACTGCCTTGCTTACATATGGTAATGCCTTGTAGTTGACGTGGGATAATATTCTATGCCAAAGTTCACATGGATTCTCAATGGAATGGGTCAAGGCTGCTTCTGAGTGACCCTTTAGCTTATACAAGCCACCTTCTTCTTTTCCAATAACAATTTCGTCTTCCATGGTTTTTCCTTTGGGACACATAATAACTTCTCCATCTATGAAGGAAACTATGAAGCCTTTCTTTTCTAAAGCTGATCATATAGAAAGTAAGTTCTTTGTCAAACCTGGTACATATAGTACATCCTTCATCTTCATTGGGGTCCCCGAATCAAGTTTGTAATTTGATTATCCTACTCCTTTGATAGGGTATTGATAATCATCTCCAAGTGTAACTTTCTGGGGAAACTTCTTTTCCGTAAGGAAAGAGAGAATATATCTTTGACCTGTCATGTGCTTGGAAGCACCATTGTCAATGAGCCAAGTGTCCTCACCAAGTGACATTGATCTTGAGAGGGCAAAGATTAAGACATAGTCTTCAATTTGTTCTTTTATTGTCCTTGTGGGTGTCTCTTCATCTTCAAATTTATGGGCATAGTGCCTCTTGTTTCTCTTCTTGTATTCTTCTCGTATGGCTGGACAATTCTTAGCAATATGTCCCATCTTGTCACAATGGTAACATTGGTAGGATGAGAAATCTTTTTCTCTTTTTTAACCTTTCTGAAACTTTTGGAATCTCCTTGGAGGGTGAGATTATTTATGTATGAATTTTTTTGGGGGATGAGACTCCTAATGAGTTTCTTTATGAAAGTAAGACCTCTTTCCTCCTTTATTATGAGTGCTAGGGCTTGATATTCATCTCTTGATAGTAATGCTTCTTGGTTATCTACTCTTGCTTCTTCTTGAACACATTCTTCCCAAAGACTGTCAAAGTGTAGTTTCTCCTTTCTGGCACAAATAGTTTGGATGAATGCATCCCAAGGTCTTGTGAGACCATTAAGGGCTATCATTATAAGTTTGTATTCATATATAGTATCTTCAATTGCTTCTAGTTGTTCTTTGAATTGTGATATTCTGGAGAAATATTCATGAATTGTTTCTCCTTTCTGCATCCTTGTACTTTTGAGTTGAGTTCTTAGATTCATCTTTTGATTGATGTTCCTTCTTTAATATAATCTGGTTAGGTCATCAAACATTTATTTCAGATTATTCTTTGAAGCCACTTGAGGAATCAAGTGATCTTTAATAGAATCTGCAATGATTCTCTTGGCCCTAACTGTGTCCTTTTGATGTTTTTATTTAGCTGCAGCATCAACAGGTTCTGGTACGTCTTATTTAATGAATATTGCTAGGTAATTATCTTCAAGAATGAGTGAAATCCTATACTTCCAGGCACATAATTTTTCCACACCTTCTAGCTTATCAACAAGCTTAGTGCTTGTAGGCATCTTTATCTGGAGCTAAGAAAATGACAAAAAATGAAAATGATCAGAATTTAATTTTGAACTTACCAGGAGGTGTGTTTGGCTGAGACAAGTAGCCTGGTGCAGTTAGATTTCATAAAATCCCAATTTTTCCCCTTCAAACTTGACCAGCAGAATTCTTAGACTGGTACTTCTGGTTTTCTGGTAATGGTGAAAACTAGGGTTTCAATTTCCGGGAGTTCTATCCACTGAAAAGGTGCACTAAATGTGAAAAAGAGTTCCCTAGGCTAGGGCACACTTTTCTAGATGATTTTTGGGCTGAAATTCATCTTGAATAAAAATCCCTAATTTTCTTGTACGACAACAGTGACGTTTTTCTTTATCCAATGAAATATGTTCTCTTCATCTTAGCTCTGATACCATGTTAAAGTTTAAGCTATTATTAGGTTTCTTTTCAATTTACTAGATAACCATATCATAGATAGGATCACTGAGAGAAACACACTCAAAAGATACACAACATTTATCCTGGGAAAGCCTCATGGGGAAGAAAACCCAGCAAAAACTTCCCTAATATAGATAGCTAATACAATGCCAAGATAATAAACCAAACACTAGAGAATATCCTCTACTAAGCAATGCTCCCCTCTCTCTTCCTTCTTCCGGCAATTGGTAGTTGCAACTTCCTTCAAACTTGTGCACTAGATGAGTGAGCTGAGTGAGTGAACAAATGAGGCATTTGATTCCTTTATTTATACAAACTGGAAGGTGATGAAAAGGTTTCTCTTCACTAGGCAGGGCCAACTTGTCTTCTGAGTGGTTAAAACCAATTTAAATTGCTCGGGGGATGACTTCTCATTTTGCATAATATATTTAGGATTTTGACCAATCTGCAAAAGGGGATTTATCTAATGAATAATAAATCAATAATAAATAGAATACTCTTTTTAGTTACAATATTTAAACACGCCTATTGTACTGTCTAATTCCAGTGACATGGATATGACTATTGATAATTATTTTTCAGAGTTTTGTCAGGAAGGGTCCCACAATACTGGTGCCAATATTTCCATCACAGAGATATCATATCATCCTCTCCACACTATTACATTTACTATTTCTAAACTGGTAGGGAACACTTGTCCCCACCTACTCTTTAAATCATAGATGTCCTATGGAGTTGAGTGCATGGAACCAAATCTTTTCAACTAGTGTACCGATGTGTTAACTAATTTGAAGGATCAAATCCCAAGATGTAAGATAGGTAAGAAGAAGTAGTTTGGATATGGATTACTTCTAGTATCATTCTTTTTGGATAGAGTTCCATTGTTGCATCCACATATTCACATGCCTACACATTTGATCACTGAACCATGCATGGAGAAATGGACCAATTTCTCGGCTCAACTAGGGGCCACTCATCCGATCTTTTCTTTTGACATTGATTTCTTCGATTGGTGGAAGAAACAACTCCCTATTATAGATTATTTCCCTTATGTTGGTATGGATTTCCAGGGAAGTATAGAATTGGATCTCCCATAAGGAGCATAGTGGAATGCTTTAGGTGAGTCTATAAATAACATGACCTCATAATCTTATGTTTTTTAAAGTTTTGATGTATGTGATTTTTTCATTGTACAAAGGGATTAAATTATAAATTCATCTTACAGATTGAGGATCGGTGCGTCTTGATGGTATGTCAACATATTATCGGTGCAGATAACCCTTGAGATAGAGGCAGGTGATGATTTCAGAGAGCTTTGATATGTGGAGAGGAACCTATGGGTTTTAACCATGGGATTCCCCCCAATGAGCCTTCATGATATCCCTCGTCACTTACAGAGACATTTAGTGTCTGTGTCTAAGGGAATGAGTCACCTATTACGCTGAGTAGCTAGAGTGGTTACCTACTATCATGAGCACCATGTACCATTAGAAGACTAATAGAGTTTCATGATAGATGGTGTCCTAGATTTTGAGATGATGATGTATAGGCCATGTAGCCTACATTTTTTACCCTTATGTACTTTGGGACATATGTATGACACACTTTTTATACTTATATACATATACATGTGTGTGTGTGTGTGTGTTTGTGGATTGTGTTTCAACTACTTATCTTTTCGTGAAATGTTTTCATTTTTACATTGTCATGTATGCTTTATGGTTTTGAACATTTATCTATGTGCAAGATGCCAATATAACATGTAATTTGCTAACAAATCAATAATAACGTCAAATTCTCTCGATATATGTTCATATTCAATGTAAGAAAATGACCTTTAGAGATGACGAACCCTTAAATAAAGATGTAACAATGTTGGATTACAAATAGAAGAAATGTGATTCAATAGACGAACCATGAGTTGAGAGTCAAGACTGACAATTATATGATATATACCAAGAGAAGCAGACTCGGTCAAAATTCTGATCACAACGTGATATTCTGCAACATTATTGGTTGTAGGACCAAGACAAATCCCTCCTAAACTCACCAACTCACAAGAATGGTAAATGGTCCAAGCTGCAAAAGCCAAGTTTTAGGTTTGTCAGCTAGCACCATCCAAAAATCCAAAGTGTATGGGAACGGACACTGACATATTCTCATTCAAGCACAAATCATGATAAGAAACTATGGGAGAAACAACTTTTCTCACACAAAATAAAATACACACACCAAACCAAAACATATGGTACAATAATGTACAAAGCACACATGTAGGATGCCCCTAAGAATAGTAATTTTTCAAATAGATCCCATTCCAAGGCTCCTTTAATGATATTCCATCATAGTCGATTAGCTCAGAAGCACCTTTGTGTGGCACACGTTTTATGATGTAAGGTCCACGCCACATAGGTTCTAATTTTCCTACCCCTATCTTATCATGGTCTTGGTCGTAGACCAAAACTAAGTCTCCTTCTGCAAAGGTGCTAGGTTGGATAGACCTATCGTATTGAATCTTGATATGTTTTGGGTATGTCTTGTTGGCGAGAGAAGCATCACGACAAGTCTCATCAAGTTTTTTTAAGTATATAAAATGTTCTTCCTTAGCAGAGGTGTTCGATAGGATTTCTACTACTAGCTTCAGAGACGAAATTTCACATTTGATTGGCAACACCACTTCTAAACCATATACCAACTGTAAATGTGTGAATCCAATGGATATTTTAACAGAAGTCCAGTAAGCCTAGTGTGTTGAGAAAAATTGTAAATGCCAATTATTTTTTTTCACCCCCACCATGCGTTGAAGCATGGTTTTCAAGACTTTATTAATGGCTTGTAATTGTCCATTAGATTGTGGATAATATAGGGATGATTTTTCATGATTAAAACCCAATTTGGCACTTAGCTCAGTAATCATCTAGTTCTGGAAATGAGATTCGTGATCAGTCATGATAGCTTGCGGGATTCCGAATCTAGTGATGATGTAGTTGAAAACGAATAGAGCAAGAGTTTTGTCATCATTCATAAATGTAGGTGTAGCCTTAGCCCATTTAGTGAAATAATCAACTGCAATGATAATATAACCGTGCCCCCCGGCTGAGGTAGGCTTACATTGCATGAAATCAATGCCCCATTTTGTGGGCCAATAAAAGCTATTGGATGAACAGGAGCAGGGTGGCTATGTTCTTTCTTCTGGAATATTTAACAGAGTGAGCATTTTTTAACAGCTTCAATATATTCTTTAAATATCGATGGCCAAAAATACCCATCATATAGGATTTTTTGGGTTGCATCCATCCCAGAAAGATGATCGCCACATGCTCCTAAGTGACAATAATTCAACACACATTAAACCTATTCATGAGTTAAACATCGTCGCAAAAACGGTATCGATACCACAATGATATAGAGTGTCGCCAATGATAATATAATATTTAGAATGATGTTGAATGCAATGATTCTCATCACAGGATACATAAGGCCGAAAGCATTGGGTCTAGAGATATAAGAGAATTTATCCATACCAGGGGTCATATGTACTGATGAGGAACAATGACTCATCTGGAAGATAATCAAAGGGCTCATTTTCTGCATCTGTATGGGTAAAGTCGTAAATCAACTCAACAAATAACAATGATTTCTTTGAACTTGATTTAGCAAACTTGAGATCGAATTCCTGGAGAATAATGATCCACCTAGAGTATTTTCCCCCCAGTACTTGATGAGTCATAATGTGATACATGGGGCTCGATTTAGCAATAACTATGGTTTTGTGGAGTAGGATGTAATGGAGAAATATTTGAACAATTATGACTGCTACCAAAGCCAAATTCTCAACATGTGAATATAAAATTTCGGGGCCTATGAGGATTTTTATCTAGTATACCACATGTTTTGTGTCATCGTCGTCTTCTTGAACTAACACCATGGAAATAGTGGAAGTAGAGGCAGCCAAGTACAGGATATAATCTCTCATATATTTAGGAGGATGCAAAAACGGTGTATGCATTAAACCATGCTTGAGAGAATAGAATGATCGATGAGCTTGGTCATTCCATATGAAAGGGACATCCTTCTTCAGTAATCACATAAATCCTTTTGTTATCTCTGCATAATAGCAGATGAAACGTCGTAAAAAAATTTCCTTCCCCTGCAAAATTTGGAGTTGGTTAAGATTATTGGGAGGAGGTAAAGACAAAACAGTTTCACTTTTAAGGGATCCAACCTAATTCCATCTTTTGAAACCATGAATCATAGGAGTCTACCTGTTTCATCAACGAAAATACATTTGTGAGGATTCAAGCATATGTTGTAAAACCGACACCTAAGAAAAAATTCTCTTAGATTATCAATGTGATCCTCTAGACTATCCCAATGAGAAGGCAAGTCATCGAGGTAGGATTCAACAATATGATTGATATCATGGAAAGCATATGACATATCCCGCGGAAGGTAGGCACAACATTTTTAAGGTTGAAGGGTAACTTTTGGTATGTGAAGGTTCACGATGGGAAGATGAAAGTTGTTTTATGTTGATCAGAGGGGAGAATATCGATCTGGTTGTATCCAAAAAAGCCATCCATAAATGAGAATGTGACACTTCCAGTGCAATTATCGATGATTTGGTCAATGAAGGGAGTAGGGTAATTTTCCTTAGGATAAGCCTTATTTAGGTCCCTATAGTCAACACAAAATCTAATTGTCCCTTGTTTTTTCATGATCATAATGATGTTAGAGACCCATTCGGTTAGAGGTACAGGATAAATGAAACCAAATTTCAATAATTTTTCCGCTTCTTATTTTATAGCCACATCTTTCTGAGGGTGCACTGGGAGAATTTTATATCGTACAAGTTTAGCTCCAGGGTAAAGTTGGATTTCATGCACAACGATTTAAGGATCAATCCATGGAATTTCTTCGTAGATCCAAGAAAAAATGTCACAAAATTCTTTAAATAAGGTTGTGTAATCATGGATTTATTAAGTCAAACAATTTGTGCCTAATTGTATGTTTTCCACGACACTATATTTTATGATATGTCAATGGAAATGGTATGTGTAAAATTCCCTAAATTTCCTTCGGAAATAGTATCCTAAGTAAGTATTGGAGATTGAGGGTTAGTGAAAATATCATATGCAAATATGGATTTAGTCTCTTCCTCTATCACACCCAAACTTGGGATAAAATATGATTGATGGTGGTGATCATCCCAAGGTGATTCTTCGATTCTAAGCATTTCCATCAATTTTCTGATGGAAAAATTTGTAGGAGATAGTCAGAATATGATGAGTTTAACCAGGATGGAAAAGGATATGAATATGACACCACTAGTTGTTGGTCATTAGGAGAAGGAGAGGAATATTGAATGGCATCATATTTTTCCTCATCTTCACTAAGTGGCATAACATTGTCGATCATATCAATTTCTAGTGGACTAGGCACGAACCAAGGATCAGATGATTCAAGGGATTGGTCTACCATGGTTGAAATCATATTAATCGTTGCATTTTGTTGCAAGGTTTTAGGAGAAACTATTGGAAAATATCCCATGAGTGAGGAATCTTTAAGGAGTCATATTCCCACACTCTCATAGCTAAGCTTAAAATATTCCAAAAATGGGACATTGTTGGTAATGTGGTTGCAAATATCTGGTGTATAGTAATCAAGCTAGTCAATAGTAACAATCTTCCCTTAATGGGAAAATTGTACAAGACAAAAACCTGAAGATGGAACGACTATCATCACATAAAACCAGCTTCGAACAAGCAATAAATTATAGTCTAGAGGAGCATCGACCACTTTTACATCAATAGAAACAGTTCTCCCTCCATTTCAATGGCTAAAGATTGAAACATTCCAAAAGGCTTGAAGCCATGTCCATCAAACACTTTCAAGGTGGTAGGAGAATGATTTATACTAGGAGAAACAATGGATTTCCAACAAGATAAATGCATGACACATGTCAAAGCTCCTTCATCCAACATACTACGATGGATGCTTCGATTCTGAACAACAACTTGAATTCGCAATGCAAGTTGATGAAAGATCCTCGTTTTATAATCTTCCAGGTTAAACGTAATAGTATTAGATGACTCGGGGTCTACAACTTCAACGAATGCCAAGAGGGTTCTACGTTGACTATGATAGTTATGTAGAACCTCGAGTGTCGAAATCACATAGGGTGCTTGTTCCAGATATTCAACGATGTTGTAGTTTCGAGAAGCACGGGTAATTGGATTAAAAGTCGACCTTCGGATTGTACTCTTGGGTGGTCGTAATATTGAGTCAAAATTTGGTTTCTCTCTATGGAGAGGTCTAGATGGAGGGATAGTAGAAGTGGAAGGTGTGTCGTTCACAATTACATTATCTAAAATTTCGTTACTCATTTTACATGGAGGTGTATCATATGTATTTGTTCTATTCATCAAATCTATAGTCTCGTTACACATAAAAATATGTGAACTTGAGGAAGCATCCCCACTAGGAGGATGACCTATATTTCCCCCTTGTGGAGGTGCAGGATTTTATGCAACCATTGTTTGCTACTATGGTGGAAAAGGATTAGTCAAAATAATGGGTAGGGTGTTCCTTTTTAAAAAAAAATCCACTTCATCATGGTGAGGACAATCCATAGTGTAATGATATTCTCCACACATTTAACATGGAAATTTCATATTTCATTGCGGTTATTTGTCAACAACAAGTGTTTGTGTTTTCAGACTCTCTGGTTGATTAGAAATTTTCTTTGATTCACTTTTATTCTTCTTCTTTCCTCCTAGTTGCGGATATGAAGAAGATTGGACTACATTCACCTGAGAGGTTTGAATAGGAGAGGAAGGAGGGTTGGGTTGAAAAAAAATCTATGTCGTAGATGGGGTAGAAGATGAATGGGTTGTTTACCCAGTTGGTTGTGTGGCAGACTAAATTTTTAAATAATTTATAATGCCATTAGAATGAGCGTCATATGATGGTTTTTATTGATTTATTGACGTACGGGGAACATGTGGGATTAAGTCATACAAGGTACCAGATTGGGAATAAACCAAATCCAGATATTGAGCGTGACTAATATCCTTCTCTTTCGTGACAACACCTACCATCGCAACATCTATGGAAATGGGCAGTAACGGGACTTTGTGAACCATTCTTCCAATAAGTGATATAGAATGGAAACTTTTATTAATCGTCTTCACCACCTCCACTCATGAATATGATCAGAAATGTGAGTGGAAGTGGATTTCCTAAGGGAGGTCAAAATCTCTATATCGGTTTCATATCTAATCGACAGTTGAAAATGGGTTAAGAAGGCCATTGAAAGAAAATTAAAGTCATTAAATAAAACTCGTGGTAATTCAATATACCACTTAGTTGTTGATCCCATAATAGTTCACTAGAAAAGACACAACCGAATATAATCATCCATTAATGAGTTCGATGAGGACCAAAGATGGAATATCATAACATGGTTATTAGGGTCTTCCCCAGGTTTACCGTTAAACTTAGGAATATTAGATGGTAACTTGGTGGGAATTACTAGCTAGAATGGAGAATGTAATATGAGATCATTCGTCAATCTTGACAAATCTGGAAGGTCCAAGGTGGCTAGAAAAGGTAATTGTTGATTTCTTTGAGGATACTGGTAATACTGATGAGGCATCATAATACAAGTAGGACCATAAGTCAGTTGTAAAGATATGTTATATCTTGATGTTCCTCCCATATGTTTTTTTTGAGGTATCTAGGAAGTAAGACCGGGATTCACTGGTTGAGGAATTTGGGCAATGAAAGTGGGGTTCACCGGTTGATTAGGTATACTTCATTGTGGAGGAAAACCTGTTTGAATCGACTAACCCCAGGTAGGGTTAATAAAACCTGGAAAATATTTTCTAGAATAGAGTCCTGAGGGAGGAGGATTAGAGGGTCCCATTTAAGTGTTTTTCCCCCATGAGGGACCTGCCGGAACAATTTCCCCCATGAGGGACCTGCCGGAACAATTTCCCCCTCGGGTTATTGTTGGATTCCAAAAAAAGAGTTTGGAAGTTGGATTATAACTTTCCCTCCAATCATAGGTTGGGTTATGGATGGTATTTTTCCACCAACTAAGGGTTTTCCCCCAGTAGGGATTTTTCCACTAACAGAAAAATGCCCCTCGGCATGAACTTGTGTCACAATAGGATTCTTTGTTCTAAGAGGAGGTGGGGTCCTGATGGGATTATGTGGTATAAATGAAATTTTTGTTTGTAAAGGTACATTATGTGATACTTTCATATTGTTTCTTAATTTACTAGGAAGGCGAAAACCTGAGCTACTTGACATTTGACTGAAACAGTAGCAGGGTTACCTATTTGACCCTCGGGATGACCAAGTAAATGACTTGGTGTAAACATATGCTATCCTAAGGAAAAGTTTATAGGATACTATGTCAATGTAGGAATAGGCTAGGTTGGGTTCATACCCATATTAAGGCAGATGTCTTGGCATGAATATGTTCTCCACAAAGTAGAAGGAGTAGGAGCGGGACTCTGAGTAGGATTAACTATAGGGGTAGTAAATCCTTCTGTAGGGTTAGATGTTCCTGAATCCATAGCTAAGATTTCCTCGTATGGTATGAGTGGTAGTTGGGAAGGATAATATTGTAGTGCAGATTCAAAATATCCCAAAGGAGGTATATGTAAAACGATTGGGCCAAAAGG
>JZKD02S1435190.1:0-11054 GCA_000966675.3 Picea glauca | reverse complement strand
GGATGACTGGAAGAATCCATCCAACAAGCCAGGGTCCTCACAAGAGGATGAAGACCAAGGGAAAAGAGAGGAAGAGGAAGAGGATCAGAAAAATGGCACAGAAAAGCACCCTGGCTAATCGAACTTCCCTGAAGTGTGACTGAAAAGAAAATATAAGGAGACGAAATAGAAAGGAGGGACATGAAATAAAGATAAAGTATAATGACAAGAAATGTCTTATATTTTGACTGATGATGATATGGATCAGATTGAATATCGGATCCACGATTCCACCGAGTAACCATGGGGAGAAGCTACCACAAAGAATGAGGACCAATAAAACAAGGTTCAGGATCAGTTGGGACTCCTTCAGCAACTCTTAGAAACAATGTGTGTTGTGAAAGACCCCAAGATAGGGGACTACCCCTCAACAAAACCAACCAAGGACAACAAAGGCCAGTGTGAACAAAACACTAATACAACCCTTAGGGGAGCATAAAAATATATATCTTGAGGTGAATTCACTCAAGTTTCCAGTGGGCGAATTGTAGGAACTAATTGTGACATTGGGCTAACTTAGTATCATCATCTCCAGACTAACCATCCAAAGGGTACAGGAAATCCAATCACAGTTGGCAAAGGAAATAAATAATCGAGGCTACGTTATGCACCGAGACTTGGCCAGAATGAGGGATGAAAGCACCCAAGTACAGGCAAAATATGATACGACCCTACAACAAAAGAAGTAGATTGAAGGAAGAATGGAGGAAATTCTGATTCAAAAGAGGGCGCAAAGGAGAAATCAATGAAAGCCCAAAAAGATAAGGATGACATAGAAGTTATGGTACAGAAAATGTAGATCATTGTCCAACAATTATACAAACAAGTACCAGAAGTTCCCATGGTTATAGAGGCCACTATGGAGGAACAATTGTTGGAAATTGGTGAAGTCATGAAGCGATTCAGAATCTGCAACTACAGAGCACGCCTGACATGCCACATGAGGGGGCTTGTTGGATAGTAAGTTTTGGATGCAATTTTGGGAGAAAAACCTAAGTATGAAGAAATCACGCAGAAGGAAGAAAGTGCGCAGAAGGTAGAAAGGACGCAGAAGGAAGGAAAGTGCGTAGAATGAATATAGCACATGGAAAAAATAATAAAAGTAAGTGAGTGAGAGGAGAAAGTGCAAAGGATGATAGTGCGCCTTTCTAGAAATAGAAAAGAAGCGACGAAAAGTAGAAGAATGCAAACATCCAGTTAACTGAAGCTAGCCAAGGCATGCATTGTAATAGACTATTTTGGGATAATAGGGATTGAAGGCATAGATTTTGGGTATAAATATGTAATATTGGGAGATTAGGGGGTGCGTAGAGGAGATTCAATGTTATGCAAATCTTATGAATGTAATAGATAGTTGGAAAAAATAGAATATGAATAAAGAAATAATTTAGAGAGGATATTGTGTCTTGCGTTCTTTACTTGTTTATGTGCAGTTATGAATTGTGCTTTACTTCGAAAACTATAATTAGTTATGGATTTATTATGCTGCAATATTCATGAATGACTGTGATAATATATGAAATCATAGAGAACATCCATAAGCTATAATAATGAACCATGATTCATGCATTCACCTACCTTTCCCTTACTGCTGCAAAATCTTGGTTCTTGCAGCCCCGATAGATGCCTCAGGTGACACTTCATCTGTGCAAGTAGGTGATTCCAAAAGGGTCGGTGTCTTGAGGATTTGTTGGTCATATTTGAACCGAACCTTGGGTATTACAACCCATGCATAGACCAAATACAACCAACAGGGTTACAAACCTCTAAAGATACCATTTATCCTCCATGCTTTTCCTCCTAGTTTTCTAGAGTGTCTTCCTAGGTTTAATGGAGGAGACCATGCTATAGTTGAGAAACACATGGAAGCCTTTGAATGTCTCATAGACAAATTTGAAATCATTCAGGAATATGTGTTTATGAGAACATTCTCTAAGTATTCACATGGAGGTGGTAGGATATGGTTTAGAAACTTGAAGGATGATTCAATAAGATCATGGGAAGATTTTCATGATCTTTTCCTGAGATATTGGGGTGAGAAAAAATATTATGAGCAATACCTTTCTAAGTTTAGTTCCATGAAGAGGAGGAGGGATGAGACCGTTTTCATCTTTAATAGGAGATTTTTGAACTTTTATCTCAGTATGCCTATTGATATTCGACCATATAAAGCTGCTGCTAGGGTGTTTTACACCACATCTCATCATCATCCTTATACAACTTTATTCCTCAGAGAAAGGATATCTTTAACATTCCAACAAATGTTTATAGATGCCGAGGAAATTGAGGACAACCTTCGAGCTTGTGGAAAGATCTTAGATCATGTTTGGGACGAAGATGTGGATGCACATGCACTGGATGAAGAGTATGAACAACATAGATCAGATATGGACTTTCATTTATTTCAGTGTGTTGATGCATCATTTTTAGATTCATGTTTTTCTCTAGATCTTGAAATTAGCCAATCATATTTTTCCACTGTCAAAGATATAAAAAATTTACATCAGCAAGATGATGTTTTATATGCAGTGAATTTTTTTTCTAGCTATGAGTATAAGAATGATTCTGATATCAACTTTATTGCTGATTTTCATGAGGACAATTTTTTAGATGGAGCTAATGACAACCACATTGTTGGTACATTTTATATTATATCATATGTTTCTAATAGTTTGTGTAATGATAAATTTACTGCTCCAAAATTTGATGAATATCCATCCATATCTAATGAGTATTCAAGTCATTCAGATGATCATATTTTTTCATCAACCCATATAGAATTTTATAACAGTCCTCCTTTACTCAATGCCTCTGAAGGAAGTGATATGGAAGATTCAGAAGAACAATTTTTATCTTTTTATTTAGAGATGATGAGACAACAAAATTTTTGTCAAGAGCATAGTTCCGTTGTGATTCTCAAAGGTATCATAGAGGTAACTGACATTGTCAATCTTGAGCATCATATTCAAGAGTCAAAAATAGAAAAAATCAGCAGTATTGATGGAAGAGGTAACTAACCATGATTTCTACGATCATGTGGCTGTATATTTAAAATATTTTATCATTTTTAATCCTGATGTTTTTTGGGGGATTTTGTCACAAGAGTAAGCAAAAGAGAGTCCCTTAACTATCTTGGTAAGCTAACAAGGAATAACAGAAAGATGGTTAGCAACTTAGTGGACCTGCAAGTTAGAAAATAATACACAAAGCAAGAAAATAACAACCGAGAATTAGAAACAAAATAAACTAACATAAATAATTGATGCACAAAATTGAACACATGAAATTGTTACCCAATAGGACTGAATCTTTGAATTGAGTGCACCAAGAGGAGAAATATGGGACAATGAATCCCCTATTCCTCCTAAGGGAGGGTCCTTTGATCCCTCAACAAAAATAGAGCAATCACTCTCCAACGGTGAGTCTACAATGGTGAAAAATACCCAAATCTTAGATTCACAAGAGGTGTAAAGCTTGCTCAATGCTATAGTAGCTCAAAACTAATGGCTCAAGGGAAAGATGGATTTCTCCAAGAGAATTCTAAACAACATAACAATGCTCTGGATTCCTCTTTTTTTTTTTCATACAATGATCCTCTATTTATAGGAGGATGGAAAGATAGTTTTTAACTAGTTACAAGTGTGAATGGGAGACCTTTGGAGGTACCTTCCATCCCTTTCAGTGATCCCAAGGAGGAATTTTAGGGATATTTTGGGGTATGATCGAGATCTACTTCATCCCAAAAGTGGTTGAGGCCCTACCAAAATCATCAATGCATCGTTTCTACATATGCGTGATTTTGATGATTGTCATTCTTGCACTCTGTGTACTATGTGTGTCGTACATTGTGTTAGCCTATGCAGATGTGCATGTGCTTCTTTTGTTGAATACGTGTGAAACTTTAGAACCATTTTGTATAGTTTTGTTGGTATATTTACAAATTGAATGTGATCCTTCCATAATTATTGGTAGTATGTTGTGTTGATTTTTTCATCCATTGTTTGTATTTTTCTGAGCAATTGTTTGGTGATAACAGATGCCCCCTGATGTGTGAGGTTTGGAGCATACATATAGCTGAAATACACCAATGTTTCTTTCTGCTGAAATTGTTGTAACAATAAGAGAGTTGTAGATGTTGTTGAAAAGGGATAGTAGGAACATCCCTTCAAAGAAAGAGGGGATTCATAGTAGTGTCAAAAATTATTTGAAAACTTAAATGTAAAGTTGTATCTTTTTACAAACGAGGTGGGCATGCCCCATGCTCGTGTTAGGAAACCAAAACAATATGAGTGTAACTGAAAAATGTTGATGAAGTGGATATTTGCATCGCCCTCGGGGGCATCAATAATGACATATGAATGTTCTATGGAATGAAGTATCTTTGAATCGAGTGGTGAATGAATCGAAGGTGTTGATGGCTTATCAAATTTAGAGGTATTTGGATGCTACTAAAAACTACAACGATCGCATAGTAAGGCCCACCATAACATGATACTTTGTTGGAGTCAAATGTTACGGGGATCAATGACATCAAAAAGAAATGATGAATCTTTATATGTCATCTGTTACTACTCATTGATAGTGGAATGAGAGCCAATATACTGCCACCTTCCTAGAAACTTGTATTGATGTCGACATGGAAGGTGATGCAATTGTAAGAAGCACATGGATTCTTGACATTCGATTAATCAAAATGGTACAAAGAACTATTATGGATGAATTGGTGACATGGACGAAGCTCAAACTAGAGGGGATGCAAGAACTTCCCTTGGTTTGGGAAAATGGGATGATGGAAACAACCATAAAACACGATCTGGTATCAGGGGGATGACCATATATTTAGGTAAACTATGATGAATGTGTAAAACTACAAAGCAGTGGATGAGGGGACAAAATACAAATTTTGAGGATAGAGGTATCGGTGCAAGTCAATATTTTGGTCTATGATAGGGATAAATTTGTAGATATGGTGATGAGAGTGCAATGCCACAACCAAGGGAGGCATGGGTTACTGTATGCGAAGGAAAAAAACCACCATCGGTTGCAATGGAAAAAAACTATTTGACTTGATGAAATCATAAATGTTCTTTATAGAATTACCAAATAAATAAAGAATAATTGGGATTGAAAGTACATATACAGAAACGGGTTCCCTAATGAAGTATGGCTTGTCCTTGTGGGGCACAAGTAGGGAATGTAATTGATGAATGGTGGGGGGTCCATGGGTGTGTTTATGTACCATGTAGATGAATGGAGGATGGAATTGAAGATGGACAATTATTGTTGGATGATATGGAGTGTTAATGATAATGCATAGGTGCATTTAATGTAACCAAAAATCAAAATGTGGGAGTCCACAATGGGGTGGTTAGCATGATGACGATGAAGAATTATGAGGTTATTTCTTTGGGGTGTAACACTACCAAGACTCCTGATCCTACTGGATGGAACATCATGAGTGTCAATATGCCAAGGGGGAAATATATGTGGGACAACTCATGGAGGTGAGAGTGTTATCAGATGATGATACCTGAATGCAATGGAGGTGATGGTACCACAAAGCTGAGTGTGGGGATCCTGAGGATAAATGTCAATCGGTGTAACTGGGATATCAAACTATTTTCAAAGGGCATAAGTGCATGCCAGTTTTGAACATATATCTAAAGGGGCCATAGGGTGTCCAAGACTGAATGGGTTGTATATTGTTGTACCAAGTACCTACACACAAAATTATCAAATGGCCAAAGTGAAAAATATATGATGATAAAGAAAATATGACAGTTATTTGATATAAATGATAGTGAGCAATCGTACCTGAGATGTTGACATTGGTGGGAAAAATGGCCCCTTGATGAAAATTTTGGGTTCCCATGGAAGGAGGCCAAGGAACAATGAGTTCCTAGAAGAGGTAATCCCTAAAGGAGGGTATGGTATGATGAGTTCCTATAAAAAGACACTCCCTAAGGGATGCCAAGGAACCATGTGTTCATGAAAAATACACTCATTGAAGGAGGTTGAGGAACAATGAGTTCTTGGAAAAAGGAACTCCCTGAAGGAGGTGAGGGAACCTTGGGTTCTTGTAAAAGGAATTTCCTAAGGGAGGCCATGGAACAATGGGTTCCTGAGAAATTCACTCCTTGAAGGAGGATGGGGAACCATGGGTTCCCGAAAAAGGAACTCCCTAAGGGACGCAACAAAACAATGGGTTCCTGGAAAAGGTACTCCTTTAAGGAGGCCACAAAACAATGAGTTCCTGGAAAAGGCACTCCCTAAAGGAGGTCAGGGAACCATGGGTTCCTGAAAAAGACACTCCTTGAATGAGGCCACAAAACAATGAGTTCCTGGAAAAGGTACTCCCTGAAGGAGGTCAAGGAACCATGGGTTCCCGAACAAGGGCCTCTCTAATGGAGGCCAAGGACTGATGGGTTCCTAAAAAAAGGAACTCTTTCAATGAGGTCATGGAACAATGAGTTCTTGGAAAAGGCACTCCCTGGAGGAGGCCAGGTAACCATGGGTTCCCGAACAAGGACCTCTCTAATGGAGGCCAAGGAATGATGTGTTCTTGAAAAAGGCACTCCTTGAAGGAGGCCACTGAAGAATGAGTTCCTGGTACTCCCTGAAGGAGGCCAGGTTTCCCAATGGGGGGAACTAAAAATAACCAAGGCTAAGGGGGCCTTTCCACAAGAAGTAATGAAAATATCTTGGTGGATCGTTCTAATTAGGCCATGTGGCTTGTAATCTCATAATGTCTGGGGGCACTAGACACAAGGTGGTGATATAATGGTTCCCATGAAGGGTATATTGTGAGTTGGTGTTGTGTCGAGAGCTAGGTCTTATGGGACCAAATGAGGAAGTGGTACTACCCCCTGTATTGTGATATTGCCAAATACCCAAGATTATGGACCAAAGGTAAAATAGTAGGAAATTTGAAGTTGGACATCCATAAAAGAGGATCTGAAATAGTGTATGAGGTCCATTATTTTGTGTAATATCTATTGGGGGGTTTGGGACTTGAAATTGTGTGGCAACATCTCCTATATGGGCATGATTGGTCATTATGGAACTAGAGTCCCTAATATCCTTATCAGTGTTAAGATATGATATTATTTGGGAGGGAGTAATGACCTTATCAAGGGAGATAATATTAGAGGGTGCACTAATTGAATTGTTAAGACCCTGCCGGTAGTGGATAGGAGAATCTAGATGGAGTTTATCACTAGAATCATTGAAAGAAGTAGTGGCCTCAAAGAATTATTCATCTTCTGGGAAGAATGTAGTTGAGATTTCATGGTTTCTTTGGGGTTTGGGGAAGAAACATGCATGGATTCCCCCAAGGATGAATGAATTTTCCCAGCCTCCAAGCCTAAGTGGTGAGGAGGTGGTTCTAGAGGAATGGGCTCATTTTTGGCTGGAGTGGATGTTGAATGAATAGTGGTAGTGGAAACATAGTGCATGGACTCAATGTGAGAAACATGATGTGATATTATATTATGAGAATCCCGAGGAGGGGGATCAATGTAGGAGAGTTGATCGATGGTGATGATGCATCCCTCATGTGGGAATTTCATGATTCAAAAGAGTGAAGACACGATAACAATCATGGTATAATGAAATCATGACCCAAGATAATATTGTAATCCACTGGACCATGCATGACAACAACATTGATCAAAACTGTCTTACCACCTAACTCAATGGGGAGATTAGGTAATATCCCCGAAGGGAAACATAGTCTACCATCAAAGGCTCTTAACTCAATCATCGATAGGATAAGAGTAGGGGAGACTAGTTGTTTCCAAGTTGATGAGGACATAATGCATTATGATTCCCCATCATCTATAATATATCGATAAATTGTAAAGTTTTTAACGATGACCTAGATTTGAAATGGGGTAGAAGATGGGAGCCATGCTTGGATAAGATGATCCCAATCAAAAGTGATGTCCTATGATGGGTGTGGGTATACACTTCCATTTTCCTGACAAACACAGGGTCTAGTATACATTGTGGTACTAGAGGTGGAAGGGGTGCCCCCAAGTCTACATGATTGAGCATCAGTCGTGAGGTAGATTGGGTTTCATGGGGGGTTACCTATGTGAGGGGTAACAATGATGTCGAGGTGTATGAAACATCACCCAATGGAGTAAAGGGTTCATTTTGGGGGAGGGGGCATGTCAAAGTAATGTAATGAGAACTACTAAGTCTATTTTTTTGTGTGCGCTCCAAACAAAATGCTTGGATTAGCTCTTGAGTGAGTTCAGGGAACTGATGGGCTGGGTGACCATAGAGCTCACAAAATGGGCAAGGGTGATTATTCCATGCATGGGTGGTACATCTATGACTAGTTTTATTGTATTTCTGGTGGGAAATATGAGTTCCCCCATATGTACAAGCATTTACCCCATGCCATGGGCGCTGATATTAGGTGTTTCTCTTCTTACTCCCCGTGTGTGGTAGATGGCCAATAGAACTAGGAGAGGGAGCCCAAGTTTTTCCTAACTGGGAAGAAGAGGATGAAATTATATATGGTATGTTTTTTGGTTCTTCCATGGTGGTTTATGGTTAGAGAGCTAATTCCTGAAGAGGAAGGGCTAATAGATGGGTGGATTGTTCTGGATAGTGGTTCCTAGTGAGGTGGACCCAAGCAAAGCTAATCCTAAAATAGTGGCACTCATTGGTGTGTGTGCTAGTTGTGCTGATGTGTCATCCAAATTGTAAACACCTCCCAATATTGGGGGGATATTTTTCAGACGTATAGAATGGTGGGGATGTTGTGGTTCCCATATGGTTCTGGACTATATGTATATGTGTGCAAGTGGTAGTGAGAAGAATAAATGAACAAGTTCTTCGGTAAATGTGGACTATCTTAATAATGTTTTGAATGTTAGAGAATAATCCTAACTTCCCTTGGTGTATTACTTGTCTTGGTCACCTAGACCTTGGTTAATGCATTTTTCCTCACTTGATTTGACTTTCTAGAGAGGGTAGGAGACACTTTCCTTGTTTTTAGGGAGTTTTCCTTAAATTTAAGGATATTGACATGGAGTTAATATTGAGTTATTTAATTAGAATACTCATTAGTGACTCCTTTCCAACCTCCATGCATAGTTTAAACACCTAAATGAAGGAGAGTGTGCTTCCTCCTTAAATCAAGGAAATTGTCTCTTGATTTTAGGGATTTACCCCCTTTCTTTAGTAAACTTGCATGTTTTGCATGTCAGTTATGGATAACTCACACTTTTCAGCCTAGCATACTCATGTTAGGTGTGGGTTAACTATTTTAAAGGTTTAGTCATGTGCTTTAGCTATTTTTACACTGCTTTTAGTGGTAGTTGCTATTATTAGCAACAAGATCAATTCCTATCTACATATTGGATTGATCTCATTGTAATTTTCAACATATTGAGAAAATATTGTGAATACATTCATTATTGTGGAGAAAATTCTTCTCTATCTCTCTCTTCTTTGTTTATTTTCAAATTCATTGGATTAGTTTTATTTTTCTCATCAAATTCTAGATCTCTCGGGTCTCAGAATTTTACATTGAAAGCTATATGTAATCAATCAGTGGTAATCATACATGAACAAGTAACAATGTAAGATGGTTTGGGATTTTATCTGCTTGGGGGAATAAAATAAAATGCACGTGTCCTAATAGACCTATTTTCCTTTTTCTCAAAAATCATTGGGCCTTCCAAAATCACTCAATAGTGGGGCATGAATCCACCAGAAGAGGAGCTAGTGAAGGTATGTATTAGTCCCTAAAGTTGCACTTGACTGCTAAGGGCAAGCTAGGGCATCATCAAATTATTGCAATGGTTTTTATGGATAAATGTATATTGGTTTTTGAAAAGGTTGGAGGTTTCAGCAGTAAATGAAGAAAGAGAATATCAATCTTTGATTGTAAATAAGTTGCAATCACACTTACTTAGTCAATGCTAGTCAATTTAATAAAGCAGATAAAAAAATAAGAAGAAATACATATGCAAGTTTCCAATCTGTTCACTCACATAGGAAGATTCCTGATCCTAAATGTCATTCAGAAACAAAGAATAAGGTACTCAAAAACAAGTCTTGGAATGGGAAAAGAATCAGTGAAATCTTCTCTTCCTTATCAACATTACACGATATATTCAATGCATCACAAAGATAACATGTTTTTTAAAGTAAGAAAAGGAAGAATGAGAGTAGAGGAGAAAGTCTGCTCATCAAAAGGGTTGTAGCATTTGAGTGTAAAATGAAATAGTTCCTGCTTTACAATCATAAAGAGAGTCTCAACCCTGCATTCCTAATCTCTATTGAACCCTCTCGGGTCTTCAGAAACTGAATCCCCCCTTCGAGCTTTCTCCTCCAATGATACTGACATGGGACATCCATCATCTTTCAAAGAGATGCATGCATCTCATTTATAGACAATTCTCAATTTTTTCATCAGTAGTTTCTGGAGCTGCATGTACCAAGTCTCCAATCAGGCTTAAATGTCTTAACCATTCTCAATTTTAAACACAAGAAATACAATTAACAACTGCACCACCAAGTGCCCAAATAGATACACAATATTGATCAAAATCTGTTGATGATGCTCTTTTCATTTGTTGTCACCATGCTAGAGTTAAATGGGGATGACTGCTCTCTGAAGAAGACTTTTGAGATTCACTTGGAGAATAATATCTTCATCCACTGAGATCATCGTTGGTCATTGCATAGATGGAAATAATAAGCTCATGGACCCTAGGTAATCTTGTGGCATCTATGGCAATGTTTGAGATCTTTGATGATACACCAGGTCTAAGAGGAGATGCATCCAATGTCATGTTGCTTGTTGTAGAACCTGAAAAAGTTCAAAGTTGTGTCGTTTCCTTACAACTTCCTTTTCCCTTTCTGCAACATCTCTTTGAAGAAGTTCTCTCTCTCTATGGTTTCCTCTGTTGAAAATTCCTCTCTAATCACTCGGCCTTGGGAGCACTTTCATCATTATTTGACAACTAGATGCTATGAAACAAAACACCAATATG
>JZKD02S1435179.1:0-11054 GCA_000966675.3 Picea glauca | reverse complement strand
TTTTTTGAACATAGGTGTAATAAATTTACAAATTCCACACATCAAACAGACTATCGTTTAAATGATTTTTGGTGGCATGTGTTTTTTTGAAAATTATATATGATTAGTCCCTATCGGTGGCAGCAACGCAATCATTACCTCTCACCAGAAATACCTGTACGCATTACTTCTGCCTACACTGACGGTCGAGAACGACCTCTACATTAATGAGGGGGGATTCTCGGCACACTTCCCGACTAGATGTAATGATTGTAGTAAATACGAAACCCACTTCTTTATATATTTGTTATCGCTGATATTTTATATTTTTGGTATCTGCTTCTCCAAAGCTGGTCTAACCAAATTTGTAAACAGGAACGATAGTCATTCTTTCTTTTTCACAAAAATATGGGTGGTAGAAGTGTGCGCAGAGAGATGACATTACTCTGGGTTACAGAATAGGAAAGAAAAATCCTACATCGCCTGGGGTGGACCGAGTACTTCAGCCGCTTGCAAGGATATGACACAAACATCATGCTTGAATTCTTTCAAAACCTACAAGGAGAAATCTCTACGATGCAAGGCATACAAATATCAATTACCCAGGAAATCATAGCAAAAGTCATAGGCCTCCCTAACACAGGAATTCAATGGACAGGGAAATACACGAAGCTGAGGGAAGTTGTGGAATCTTTCACAAAACCTGGGGAATAATTGGATAAAAAAGGAAAGGGACTTAATCCCGGTACCCTCAGTAAACCATGGAAGGAATTGGTGAGGATAGTTCAGTGGTACATCACCTACGATGGATGATACGATGTAATTCGACCTTGCCATCTCAAATTGTTGGCGGCCTTGAAGTAACGGTTAGTACTTAATCTACCTTTCTTCCTGAATACCATACTACATGAAGTTGCCTTAAGAACACAAAATTCCAAGGATCTGGTTATTGTCATCAGCCACCATAGATTAGTTAAACTAATAGTGGATAAAGAATTGAGTCAAACTCAGTTGAATTGGGAGAATCTGATTGAGGCCAATAGACCTCCACAACTAGAGCAGGCGACTACCACCCAAAGAGAAATTCCACCGCCTCAAACCAAAGTTGAAGCAGACCCTTCTCAAATCACTGAGGCCTAGACCTCACAGACACAAGAATTAACAAAAGGAAGAAGAGAATAATGGCTTCTCCTAGATCCCCCCCTAGGAAAAGGAAGATAAGCAGACAAACTCAGGAAACAACTGAAGCAATTAGAGATGCAACAGAACACCCTGAAGAACTTCAGGATTTCATAGAACAGCCTCTACAGGAAAATGTTCAAGCAATTGAGCAAGCAAAGCAAACAGTACAAAAGGATGATCAGGGAGACACCCAACCTGCAGTAGAGCACCTGAAAAGACACTTTTTGAAGAGCTATGAGATAGAAATAGCTCAGGTTTTGGGGAACTTAGGAACCTTAACTGACAGATATGAAAATAATGTGGAAAAAGACCCTGAACTAGCCTCTTCTTCAAAACCAGCTGAAGACTTTCCTGATATTGAAATGTATTTTCCAGACGACAACCATCTGCTGGCCGGAATGAAGAATACCTCGAGATCCCTCATAAACAGAAATCAGCCAAAATCCAGAAGCAAATTAGGAAATTAAAGAAAGAAAACAAATTGTTGAAGAAAAAGACTAAGAGGGTTGTGGTATTAAATCAGAAGGTGGGAAAACTCAAAGAGATTATCAAGGAATTGAGGAAACGGTTAGAATTAGCAGACAAGATCCATAGAAGAAAGAAAAACAAAAGGGGAAAAATGCAAGGAAGAAACCCTCTTCCTAAGAAAGCAGTTAGTACAAATTATGTAGGGATACTAACAGACCCTAAGGAATTAGTGGTAAAAGAGGCAGTAGTTCAGTATGAAGATGTAATTCCTATAGAAACACAAGAGATGGTTGATGCTGAGATACAAACAGACACTTCGATTTTAGAGGAAACAGCTCAACTCTTCGAGCAGAATGCTACTATTAGGAGACTGGAGGAAGAACTATTGCAGTCTCAACAAACCCTGATTCAAAACAGAGTACTATCATGAATAGACTGAAAGAAGAGCTTGCACAAGCCCAGCAAGAATTAACTCAATCCAGGGAAGAGATGAGCACTATGGAAGAATACCAAGCATCTCAATCTCAAGCACAAAGTGTCACCATCGATAGACTAAAAGAAGAACTTACACAAGCCCAGCAAGCATTGGTCCAACACCAACATGGAATGGTAACTAGGACTGAATATCAAAGGATTGTTAAAGAATTGAAGGATATGATAGCAACAGAGGGTGAGACCTATGTTGCACTCACCAAAGCCCAAGATAAGATCAAAAAGGTGCAAACCCAATTGGAAAACGCTTTGGAGAAAATCCAACACATATGTGATGTCTACTCTGATGCCATCAATTGCAGAGCCCCTGCCACTAATTATGTTTTATTCTTGTTGGAATGGTATCTATTGTTGAGAGTGAAGACCATCAGAGCAGGTAAACCCATTTCATTTTCCACTATATCAGCATTTATTTCATGTTTCAGAGATCAGGAAGAGAAGCTACAATACCTTCTGTGTGAATTATATTTCCACATTTTCATTTTGGAATAAGAGAGAGGAGATAACCCTAGTCCCTTCATAGGGGACATATAGTTCCAGGCATTCTTTTCCTTTACTAGGAACCAAGTCAGATAGGGTAAGGCTCACAAAATGTTCATAAAGAGGGAAACTGGTTTAGATATTTGGATTAGAGGAGAGCCTAATCCAAAGGGTGGGGGTCGTGGACTCATTGGCTCCTATCCATTTACAGGTCATTCGTTCAGGTATCACATATTTTAGAGAACTCAAGGAAGAAGCTCTTGCTGCTTCCCAGCTAAGATGGGATGCATCCTCCAATGAGGTTAAAAGTAGAGAGCCCTTTGAATTTAGGAACTTCTTTGCAGCAACCTTCAAAGTGGAAAGGTATTCTAGACTACTCCAGGAGGAAGGTAATGTTTGGATGGGATGCAGGTATAACCCCCCCTCCTCTGGTTTCCTCCAGAAACTTACCAGAGGGATTATCAAATTAATAAAAAGAGACAGGACACTGCTTTTGACAAAATCAAAAGAAACAATGGTTTCAGGAGACCTGGTGAACCCACTTTTCCTCCCTACAGTATAACTGCTTTACATGTAAGATTTCAGCTTGCATGAGGACATGCAAGAAGGTAAGCTGGGGGGTATGTTGGGTTACGAAAAAGGTATAAATATCTTCCATTTTCCCACAGTTCATGATATGATTTTAATTGATTCTTCAGATAGTTAGGGATAAATAGGAAAGAACATGATTAATATGTCTCTTAGGGTTGTTATTTAAGTTTTATTAAATAGATTCTAAATTACGATTGGAATGGTTTGATTTTTTTGCAGAATTGGATAAATAACTATCAAAGATAACCAAATAGATCTTGGTTATGCGCAAGCTATTGGAGGTTGAAGAATTTTTAGGTGCAAAGCATTTTTTAAGATAAAGCATTTTCTATATTGTAACTTTATAATAGTAAAGAAATCCTAAGGATCTTTCGATCCTCGGGATAGCTTGATTTACCCAGATTATTGTAATATATAAGAGGGTAATAGATCCAGAGAAAAGGAGAGAAAAAAACACATTCAAGTATTTAGATTTAGAATTACTCTGCGCAAGCAGTTTTTGTAAATGTTTCACCAGCTATGGAATCAATGAAAGTTTTGAGTGTTTCTACCATTTCTGTGTTTTGAGTTTCTCGTAGCAGTACTTTTGAAGATCGAGGGCCCAGTCTGAAGGAGCTATTGTCTAGTTCTGTAATTGTATTAGTTCAAAGTTTGATTTCTATTTTGTGATTCANTTTTTTGAACATAGGTGTAATAAATTTACAAATTCCACACATCAAACAGACTATCGTTTAAATGATTTTTGGTGGCATGTGTTTTTTTGAAAATTATATATGATTAGTCCCTATCGGTGGCAGCAACGCAATCATTACCTCTCACCAGAAATACCTGTACGCATTACTTCTGCCTACACTGACGGTCGAGAACGACCTCTACATTAATGAGGGGGGATTCTCGGCACACTTCCCGACTAGATGTAATGATTGTAGTAAATACGAAACCCACTTCTTTATATATTTGTTATCGCTGATATTTTATATTTTTGGTATCTGCTTCTCCAAAGCTGGTCTAACCAAATTTGTAAACAGGAACGATAGTCATTCTTTCTTTTTCACAAAAATATGGGTGGTAGAAGTGTGCGCAGAGAGATGACATTACTCTGGGTTACAGAATAGGAAAGAAAAATCCTACATCGCCTGGGGTGGACCGAGTACTTCAGCCGCTTGCAAGGATATGACACAAACATCATGCTTGAATTCTTTCAAAACCTACAAGGAGAAATCTCTACGATGCAAGGCATACAAATATCAATTACCCAGGAAATCATAGCAAAAGTCATAGGCCTCCCTAACACAGGAATTCAATGGACAGGGAAATACACGAAGCTGAGGGAAGTTGTGGAATCTTTCACAAAACCTGGGGAATAATTGGATAAAAAAGGAAAGGGACTTAATCCCGGTACCCTCAGTAAACCATGGAAGGAATTGGTGAGGATAGTTCAGTGGTACATCACCTACGATGGATGATACGATGTAATTCGACCTTGCCATCTCAAATTGTTGGCGGCCTTGAAGTAACGGTTAGTACTTAATCTACCTTTCTTC
Organism: Picea glauca; assembly: GCA_000966675.3. Classification (NCBI taxonomy): domain Eukaryota; kingdom Viridiplantae; phylum Streptophyta; class Pinopsida; order Pinales; family Pinaceae; genus Picea; species Picea glauca. Next base: position 6,318 of record JZKD02S1435179.1, on the reverse strand, counting down.
CTGAATACCATACTACATGAAGTTGCCTTAAGAACACAAAATTCCAAGGATCTGGTTATTGTCATCAGCCACCATAGATTAGTTAAACTAATAGTGGATAAAGAATTGAGTCAAACTCAGTTGAATTGGGAGAATCTGATTGAGGCCAATAGACCTCCACAACTAGAGCAGGCGACTACCACCCAAAGAGAAATTCCACCGCCTCAAACCAAAGTTGAAGCAGACCCTTCTCAAATCACTGAGGCCTAGACCTCACAGACACAAGAATTAACAAAAGGAAGAAGAGAATAATGGCTTCTCCTAGATCCCCCCCTAGGAAAAGGAAGATAAGCAGACAAACTCAGGAAACAACTGAAGCAATTAGAGATGCAACAGAACACCCTGAAGAACTTCAGGATTTCATAGAACAGCCTCTACAGGAAAATGTTCAAGCAATTGAGCAAGCAAAGCAAACAGTACAAAAGGATGATCAGGGAGACACCCAACCTACAGTAGAGCACCTTACAAGACACTTTTTGAAGAGCTATGAGATAGAAATAGCTCAGGTTTTGGGGAACTTAGGAACCTTAACTGACAGATATGAAAATAATGTGGAAAAAGACCTTGAACCAGCCTCTTCTTCAAAACCAGCTGAAGACTTTCCTGATATTGAAATGTATTTTCCAGACGACACAACACAAGAGGAATTTATTTTTGAAATAAGAGACCCTCTTGGACAACTAGAGCACTTGGAAGGAACAGAGGGACAACCATCTACTGGCTGGAATGAAGAAGACCTCGAGATCCCTCATAAACAGAAATCAGCCAAAATCCAGAAGCAAATTAAGAAATTAAAGAAAGAAAACAAATTGTTGAAGAAAAAGACTAAGAGGGTTGTGGTATTAAATCAGAAGGTGGGAAAACTCAAAGATATTATCAAGGAATTGAGGAAATGGTTAGAATTAGTAGACAAGATCCACAGAAGAAAGAAAAACAAAAGGGGCAAAATGCAAGGAAGAAACCCTCTTCCTAAGAAAGCAGTTAGTACAAATTATGTAGGGATACAAACAGACCCTAAGGAATTAGTGGTAAAAGAGGCAGTAGTTCAGGATGAAGATGTAATTCCTATAGAAACACAAGAGATGGTTGATGCTGAGATACAAACAGACACTTCGATTTTAGAGGAAACAGCTCAACTCTTCGAGAAGAATGCTACTATTAGGAGACTGGAGGAAGAACTACTACAGTCTCAACAAACCCTAATTCAAAACATAGTACTATCATGAATAGACTGAAAGCATAGCTTGCACAAGCCCAGCAAGAATTAACTCAATCCAGGGAAGAGATGAGCACTATGGAAGAATACCAAGCATCTCAATCTCAAGCACAAAGTGTCACCATCAATAGACTAAAAGCAGAACTTACACAAGCCCAGCAAGCATTGGTCCAACACCAACATGGAATGGTAACTAGGACTGAATATCAAAGGATTGTTAAATAATTGAAGGATATGACAGCAACAGAGGGTGAGACCTATGTTGCACTCACCAAATCCCAAGAGAAGATCAAAAAGGTGCAAACCCAATTGGAAAACGCTTTGGAGCAAATCCAACACATATGTGATGTCTACTCTGATGCCATCAATTGTAGAGCCCCTGCCACTAATTATGTTTTATTCTTATTGGAATGGTATCTATTGTTGAGAGTGAAGACCATCAGAGCAGGTAAACCCATTTCATTTTCCACTATATCAGCATTTATTTCATGTTTCAGAGATCAGGAAGAGAAGCTACAATACCTTCTGTGTGAATTATATTTCCACATTTTCATTTTGGAATAAGAGAGAGGAGATAACCCTAGTCCCTTCATAGGGGACATATAGTTCCAGGCATTCTTTTCCTTTACTAGGAACCAAGTCAGATAGGGTAAGGCTCACAAAATGTTCATAAAGAGGGAAACTGGTTTAGATATTTGGATTAGAGGAGAGCCTAATCCAAAGGGTGGGGGTCGTGGACTCATTGGCTCCTATCCATTTACAGGTCATTCGTTCAGGTATCACATATTTTAGAGAACTCAAGGAAGAAGCTCTTGCTGCTTCCCAGCTAAGATGGGATGCATCCTCCAATGAGGTTAAAAGTAGAGAGCCCTTTGAATTTAGGAACTTCTTTGCAGCAACCTTCAAAGTGGAAAGGTATTCTAGACTACTCCAGGAGGAAGGTAATGTTTGGATGGGATGCAGGTATAACCCCCCCTCCTCTGGTTTCCTCCAGAAACTTACCAGAGGGATTATCAAATTAATAAAAAGAGACAGGACACTGCTTTTGACAAAATCAAAAGAAACAATGGTTTCAGGAGACCTGGTGAACCCACTTTTCCTCCCTACAGTATAACTGCTTTACATGTAAGATTTCAGCTTGCATGAGGACATGCAAGAAGGTAAGCTGGGGGGTATGTTGGGTTACGAAAAAGGTATAAATATCTTCCATTTTCCCACAGTTCATGATATGATTTTAATTGATTCTTCAGATAGTTAGGGATAAATAGGAAAGAACATGATTAATATGTCTCTTAGGGTTGTTATTTAAGTTTTATTAAATAGATTCTAAATTACGATTGGAATGGTTTGATTTTTTTGCAGAATTGGATAAATAACTATCAAAGATAACCAAATAGATCTTGGTTATGCGCAAGCTATTGGAGGTTGAAGAATTTTTAGGTGCAAAGCATTTTTTAAGATAAAGCATTTTCTATATTGTAACTTTATAATAGTAAAGAAATCCTAAGGATCTTTCGATCCTCGGGATAGCTTGATTTACCCAGATTATTGTAATATATAAGAGGGTAATAGATCCAGAGAAAAGGAGAGAAAAAAACACATTCAAGTATTTAGATTTAGAATTACTCTGCGCAAGCAGTTTTTGTAAATGTTTCACCAGCTATGGAATCAATGAAAGTTTTGAGTGTTTCTACCATTTCTGTGTTTTGAGTTTCTCGTAGCAGTACTTTTGAAGATCGAGGGCCCAGTCTGAAGGAGCTATTGTCTAGTTCTGTAATTGTATTAGTTCAAAGTTTGATTTCTATTTTGTGATTCAGATCTCTTTTACAATAGCCAAGGATAAATGCATAAGTGTGTTAATGATTTTATGATTGTTTTCATATAGAAGACAGACATTTCCCTCAAGTATTAATGATTTTCGTTAAGATTTCCATTTCTGAAGATTGTTTCTTGACAATTCCTCACATTTTCATCCACATTGTTCCTTTTCCTTAGATTTATGATTGTTGTTCCTTTCGGTTAAAGTTACAATAGTTGTTCCTTTCAGTAAAAGTTACGATAGTTGTTCCTTTCGGTAAAAGTTACATTAGTTGTCCCTTCCGACTAGATTACAATTGTTTTTTTTCTGTAGATAGAGTAATTCGTTATTTACTCTCCAGTAATCAGAATTCATAATTGATAGTTAATTCTGCAAGTTCTTACTTAGATTCAATTACTGCTTTTTAGTTAAGAGAATTCAATAGATTGATTAGTTCCTTTCCACTTTATAGCATCTTAGTAATCAGATTTCAATTCCATTAGTTCTTAGAATCTTTGGTGAACGTTTGAGGAACTGATTGTTGATGAACTCAGATTTGGTTTAGCTACACGATTTTAGGCTACCTGCATAGACTTTGCTGATATTCTTGAGATAAAAGATGAATCTCTGGGTTGATAAAATAATGTTAAACTAAGGTTGTTTTTACGACATCTTTGGACACCAACAACCTCAACCTGTAATCAACCTATACCATAAACAAGTGCATCAACCATGCACCAACTTGTACCTCAACCTAAACCAAAATCCCTCATCAATTTCATCATCCAAATCTGATTTGTAACTCTGTAATAGACCTGGTGTATATGATCACATACCTGCAAACCTTCNTTCTTTAGTGTGTTTTATGAAATTCCTCCATGTTTCACTACTTGGAACCTCTCAGAAAAGAAGTTATAGCAAAAATGGCATACCTTATTGAATTCTGGCTTATTCTAGAGAGCGAACTTATAGAGCATGCCCTGCATGGAATATTTGTTGTATGTATCTAAAAATTGTACATAAATTACTATAGACTATACTCTAACCAACACATTTGGTCTTACTAAATTTTGATCTGTTATAAAGAAGTTATGAAGTTTTTACCTGAAACACATGTTTTAGACTAGTTTGAGGACTAGCCACAAACCCTATTTTCCACGCAGTGTAACTTTAAAAAACAATGACCCACAAGTTGAAATTCGTACCACAACTACTTGGATATGTTTCCTCAATGGCCTCCCAATTTCACAGTCTGAATCATTCTAGAAAAAAAATATTGTGAAAATGGTGAGATGACCTGTAAATAACATACTTTAGAAAGCACCATCAAAAGAATTTATCCTCCCTTGAATTTTGGCCTTCTTTACTTCACCTTCCCTCTAAAAAACAGCTTATATATCCTTTTCTTACCTCATTCAACTGTAGATATTCGATATGCTCAAGTGTGATTTAAATGAGAGAGCCTTGCCTCTTATTTATACTTTCATGTAACTTCCTTAGAAGCATCTTCTAGACCACTTTGTCCACATAGCCACCTATGTCCAACTTTGTCCAATTTGCCACTTGTTCATATATCCAATAGCCACTTGAATACTTAACCCATTTTCCTCATTTTAAGGTTAACCTTCTTATAACCACTTTCCATAATTAGAAANTACATCAAACAAACTTGAGTCCATTACCCAAACCTTTGTGCTACCAGAATTTGCTACCAGACTTTCTTCAAGGGTTGACATCAATGACAACCAACCCAATTAATCAAAATATACATAGTCGCAATAAATTTCCCTCATAAAATAGGGTTTCCTTCTAGGGAAAAAAACCCTAACATAACTTCTACCATCATATATGTGACCTTATAATGAACGGTCCAAGTTTACAATGAAATTACAATATAAATTTACAACTCAATTTTTTCTTTGGGGGCTTCGCCCCCGAACCCTATAGAGGGGGTGACCCCCCTCTTCACCCATCCACATGGAGGAGAGTACATTATTATGGGGTGTAAATTCTTCATGGGGTATAATTTTGGATGAAAACAAAGACCTATGAATCAGGAAGATAATCAGGCTCCACAACCAACAATATCTCACTTGGAGACTGATCTCAACAACTCCACCGTTGTTGTATATGTTGGACTATGATCCTTCTTGGACCTAGAAAATTTCTCATATTCATCTTCATGCTTGAAGACCAACTGAAAATGAGCAGGAACTCATTTTATCCCTAGTTACTCCCTTAGTTAAAATGTCTGTAGGATTTTGGCTAGTGTGTATCTTTTCCAACTTCAAATGTCCAGCTTCCAAGATGAATCGTATGAAATGGTACCTGAGATGTATATGCTTATTTTTTGAATGGAAGGCTGAGTTCTTTGCAAGATGAATGGCTCTCTCACTTCACAGTACAACCTGTTATTCTCCTGCTTCTTTCCCAATTCCGCCATAAACCTTTGTAACCAAATCATTTCTTTACTAGCCTTTGTAGCAGCAACATACTCTGTCTTTGTTGTTGAAAGTGCAACAACCTTTTGTAGTTTCAAAATCCAACTTACTATTTTTCCACCTACAGTAAAAACATACCATGTGGTGCTCCTCTTGCTATCTTTATCACCTGTCATATCTGAATCAACATATCCCTATAGAACAGTGTCTGAACCTTCAAAACATAATGCATGAGTATTTGTACCTATCAAATACCTTAGAATCCACTTTAATTCCTCCCGATGTTCTTTACCTGGATTGTTCATATACCTTCTGACAACTCCCACTGCATGTGCAATATCTGGTATGTGCAAACCAGCACATACATCAAGTTTCCAACTACTAATGAAAAAGGGACCCTAGACATGTATTCTATCTCCTCCTGTGTCTTGGGACACATTTCCTTAGTTAATTTGAAATGCTTGGCCAAAGGTGTACTAACTGGTTTTACATTCTACATTCTAAACCTCTCCAACACCTTCTCTATGTACTCACCTTGAGACAATGTCAATTTGTGATTTTTCCTGTCTCTTGTTATTCTCATACCAAGGATTTTCTTTGCAACACTGTTGGGCCCCAACAACTCCCCTTATATTTTTACAAAATTTAAAGGACCCCTATTAAAATCTTGATAATTATAATGAGCTACAGAATCAACATTTTCAAATAGTTCCATTTCTTGGCTTGCTTTGAGACAAACTTAAGACATTCTCTTTAGTATGAGTCATTTATTACTAGAGTATATGTCAAAAGTTAAAAAAGAGCATAAAAATCTCAATTTAAAC
>JZKD02S1435157.1:0-11054 GCA_000966675.3 Picea glauca | reverse complement strand
GTAGAGGAATGAATTTGCATGAGGATGAGGGACTCTTACACTTCCCCATTATGATTATAGCTAGCCCCATGCCTTCATAACTACGCAATGTCGACTTTTTCCCCAACCACCACATGCACTTATTGATTGACTTCTAATATGATAAAAACATAGGAGTTCTTAGGAAACATAGGATTATTTCTCCCCATTTGGAACCCCTTTCCTCTTTGTTCCTAGCGGACTCATAACCTCTATGGTGCTAGCCATAGCCATCTTGCACCGTTATATTAATTTTCAAGAAATCTCTTTACATATATTGAGCATACCACAAAATGTCTATTGCATGGTCCATGAAAAACATATTTACTGCAACTATGTGCCTTACCATTCACTAATTGGGTCTTGACCTTGAAATCTGCAATAGAAATCCATAAAACACATTTACACATAAGATCATTTATTTAAGCTCATATGAGTTGACTCCTCTCATTACAACACTTATTTACAATTCATACATAATTGGATGTAATACATCCAAAAAATCAAAAGTAAATTACTATAAGTATCACCTTTGATTGGAGCATCTATATTGAGCCATCCCTCTGTGCGCTTCCACATCATCATCATGGTCATTGTATTTTGTCAACCTCGAGATTTCCTTTGAGAAGTGGTTGTAGTTGTTGCCCAAGTGGTTGTGGTTGTTGCCCAAGTGGTTATTTTTCTTTTTCTCACTTGAAATATATCTAGAACACGGGATTAGGTAGGGAAGTTAGAACCTTTCACGTGGACAATGTGTTACAAAATGAAAAATGGATTAACACAAAAACAAATTGACATGGACTCGCATTAGAGATAAATTCCTTGAATCAAATATCATAATCAAACCGCCATTGCGCTTTCAACAGGATCATGACTTCGATAGATATTTCAGTTTCACAGTCACCGTCCTAAGTTCTAACCAACATACATTCCAAACAAATGAACTTAATTTGTTACCTCCGTCAATAACTAAATGCATGTACCTGTAACTGTGCGTTGCCTACTCTTCCCAATTAAACCTGTGATATACTATTCAGCCGCACTGATGGCGATGACGTGTCGTTAACCAGCTGAACTCCATGCGGGAACACCGCCGCACGGGAAATTAAAAATTCACATGCCAAACCTATCCGCACGTGACTTGGAAGTTGAGCCGCCAGAAAGAAACGAAAAGCACAATCGCTACGGACTTTCACTCGCGCCCTTTAGGATCAATTTCCCACGGGGCCTTTATATACTCGGAAAGAGTACCAGTAGGATCCGCAGAATACAGCAGAAAATTCAAAAACAAAATCCTTCTGTGAATTGAGTTGGGAGGGAATGGGAATTGAACTGCAGACTGGGAGATTCGAGGAGCATGGATGGGTCAGGGGCGCCATCATTGGGGCTGGAGCTTTTGGGACAGTCAGCCTCGCTATGAGCAGGTCTAATGGCCAACTCTTTGCAGTCAAATCCGCAGCTAGTTCTAGTGTGTCTTTGGACAATGAATACCAGATTTTGCGGGGTTTGGATTCTCCATACATCGTTACCTGCCTCGGACGCTGTTACTATGTAAAGGTGCACAATTTGTTCATGGAGTACATGCCAGGCGGCAGCGTAGGGGATCTGTTGATTAAGTTTGGAGGGCAGTTCGATTAATCCGTGATCAGGGCCTACACGCGTGACATCCTACGCGGGATCGATTACCTCCACGGGCAGGGGATTGTGCACTGTGATATCAAGGGGAAGAATGTTCTTGTGGGTGCTAATGGTGTGAAGCTTGCTGACTTTGTCTCTGCCAAGAGATTTGGTGATGAGAAGAATGGCCAGGAGGCCCTCCAATTGAGGGGAACCCCTCAGTGGATGGCTCCAGAGGTGGTGAACCAGGTGGAGCAGGGGCCTGCATCTNAGATTTGTCCCAAATCCTTTGAATATCCCTTTCCAAAACTTCGATGTGAACTTGGAATCTCGGTTAGACACAATTGTCTTATGTACACCATGCACTTAACAATTTCTCGCATGTATATTTCAACAATGTTGGTTGCCTTGTGCATTGACTTCACTGAAATATAATGGCCAAATTTAGTAAGCTTGTCCACCACTACCATAATAGAATCATGTTTCTTAGCAGTCCTAGACAACTTAGTAATAAAATCCATGGTTACAACTTCCCACTTCCACTCAGAAATGGGAAAAGGATGTATCGAGTCAATTAGATGTCGATGTTTAGCCTTGACCCTTTCGCATTCAAGGCATCTAGCAATAAAATTAGCAATCTCCTTTTTCATGCCTGGCCAATAGTATTGTTGTTTTACTGCTGCAATTTTCATTTGGTAACCTGGGTGTCCTGCATAAGGAACTTTATGCATATTTGAAAATAATAGAGTTTTCAACTCTTGAACTTTTGGCACATAGAATCGATGCCTATACATGAGGATTACGTCCTCTTTTAGCTCATAACCTTCAAATTTATGTTGCGACATACTTGTTGTAAATTCATCTTTATGTCCACATATCGATGATCTGATTTGGAAACTTCTAAAATTATGTCACACAAATATGATTTGTACATGTTAATTGTTGTATCATGCATTTCGTGCACCATTTTGTTGAGTGTGTCAAACACCTTGTTCTCTTTTCCTCTGATATGATTTATGTCAAAGTCATACTCATTGAGGAATTATAACCACTTGCTTTGTCTGGCTTTTAAACTTGGTTTCCCACACAAATACTTTAGACCACTATGGTCTATTCTCAGCTCAAATATTTTACCCATGAGATAGTGCCGCCACATCTTCAAGGCATGCACTATTGCTACCAATTCTAAGTCACGAGTAGCATAGAGTCTTTCACGCTCTTTTAAATTTCTTGATTCGTAGCATATCACATGGCCATTCTGACTAAGGACTCCACCGATCCCTTCCTTGAATGCATTTGTGCACACAATGAAGTCTGTATCTGAATCAACAATTCTCAAAATTGATGCACTTGTCAACAAACTCTTCAAGTTTTGAAAACTCCTTGCACAATCCAGAGTCCACTCAAATCACATACCATTCTTTTGCAAGGATATGATTGGATGCACAATCTTTGAGAATCCTTCAATAAACATTTTGCAATAACCTACAAGTCCCATGAAGGACCTCACCTCTGCGACATTTCTTGGTTTGGTCATTCCTCAATGTATTTTATCTTTTCTAGATCCACAGTTATTCCTTCCTTGGAAATGATATGACCCAAATAATGAATATGTCACTAGTAAAATGAGCACTTGCTCAACTTTGCATAAAGTTGATGCTCCCTCAATACTTATAGCACCATTCTCAAGTGTTTCTCGTGCTCTTCTTCATACTTTGAGTAAATAAGTATGTCATCCATAAATACAATGAAAAACGTATCTAAGTAATTTCTGAAATCTCCATTCATCAAACACATGAAAACAACTAGTGCATTTGACAACCAGAATGACACCACCGTGAACTTGTAATGTCACTACCTCATTCTGAAGGCAGTCTTGCTGATGCCTTGTTCTTTAATTCTCACTTGGTGATATCTAGAACTGAGATCAATCTTTGAAAATATCTATGTGCCCCTCAGCTGATCAAAGGGGTCATCTATCTTTGTCAAAGGATACTTGTTCTTTACTATTACTTTGTTCAATTGCTTGAAGTCGATACAATGACTCAACACACCATCCTTATTCTTCACGAACAATACTGGGGAACCCCAAGGTGAGACACTTGGGCATATATACCCCTTCTTCAGAAGCTCTTCAAGTTGCATTTGCAATTCCTTCAGCTCTGGCGTACTCATCCTATAAGGATTATTGGATACAGGTGTTGCTCCCAACATCAAGTTTATAGAGAAATCAATATCTGTTTTCGGTGGCAACCCTGATATCTCTTTAAATACATCCTCAAATTCTTTCAATACCACACAGTCTTCAACATTTGACACTTTATCCTTAGGTGTGTCCTCCATGTGCAATGCAAATACTTAACATCCTTTCATGTAGTTTTTCTTCAATTGCAAGGCTGAAACTTCTACGATAGTTACAACTCTTGGAATGCCTTGAACTATTCTTAAGTTTCCTTCCTCGTCCAAGCAAGTAAATGCCTTATTGTAACAGTCTAGAACGACATGATGCTAGTCCAACCAATCCATACCAATGAGACAATCATACGAGCCCAAATGTATGATATTCAAATAATATTTTATGCATAGTCCATTCATTTTAATTAGGCATGCCTTAACCATCTCATTAATTTTTCTTTTTTCCCCTGTAGCTAACTACACCAACCAAGGTTTTCCAAGCTTGTTTCTTGGCAATTGAAATATTTCCACCATATTAGGATCTAGATAACTACGACTAGCTCTTGAATCAATTAAAATAACAATGGGTTGGTTATTAATCTTACCTTCCACTTCAATCATGTGCGACTGAAACTCGGCTTGCTTGTTATCCGTGGATGTATAAATCCTAGGTACATTTATGTCCATGTCGTCAACTATTGCAGCTTGTTGTACACTGTGTGTAGTCCTCGCTTTATCACCTCTTTGAGGACAATCTTTGTACATATGATCTCTGCCACAGCCCCAACATTAAATAGGTTGTTGCCTTGGTTTTTTCCCCACTGTCTTCGTCATTCTTGGCTCCTTGGGAGTTGGTTTTCCTTGCACAATATTTCTGAAAATGGTGGCTTAGTCCCCTTCTTCCTTTGTTCCACCTTTCTTTTCATCTTGTCTTCTCAAGAATTTTGGAAAGCCAGTCTTTTCTTTTGTTGATCATACATACATTTAGCACGCCTTATGGTTTCCTCCAATGCATTGGGGTCATCGTATTGTCTCTTGTCACTCATAAATAAGGGAAGCCCACTCATGTACCTCTAAATTTTAACTTGTTCATCCTTGATGAATGCGACACATTTCAGCAACTCTAAGCATCTTCTTTCATACTCATATATTGTCATACTCCCAAGATTGAGTTCAAAGAACTCCTTCATTTTCTTGTCATAATATCTCTTGGTTAAGTATTTATTTTGAAAATACATCTTGAACTCCCTCCAAGTAACCTTATTTTCATCAATGTGTTCCCTCCAAATAACCTTCTTAAACAGATCCCACCACATTGATGCTTTTCCCTTTAGCTAAAAGATGGTAATTCTCCCTTAAGCCTGCGAATAATAATTATGTAGTTGGAAATACTTCCTCATACCCAGCATCTAGGTCTCTACATATTCATCCTTATTGTGCTCACCATCAAATGTAGGAGGCTTGATCTCTCCCTGTAGCTCATTCGCCCCAGTCCTTCTCTTATTCTTTCTGGTAGGAGATGGACTTGAGCTACTGTGTGCTTTCCTGAATGAATGCTTTGGTGGGTGGTGATGATTCCTTTAAATGCTTCTTGCTTTTCTTCTCTCATCATGAAACCTGTGACTTATTGACCTACTTGACTCTATCTCCTTATCCATTTTATTTTTTATTATGTCCAAACTTTGCAACAACTTGATATTGAAGTCATCTTGTTGCTCCTTGGCTTTCATAAGCCTTTCATTATCAACTTTATAGCTTTGGACATCTTTTTGCAATCCCTGTGTGGTTTCTACCAAGTTTATGTGCTCCTCCTTGGATTTTGTACCACCAACATCCAAACCAACATACAAATCCTTGAATTCATTATCATGGCTATAATTTCTCTGTGCATTATCTATGTTTTTTTTTACTTTCTGCGTTGATTCTGTCTTGCTCTAATCATTGCTAATTTTGCAAAATGTGCAGGAAATAAGATTTGTTAGATGAATTCCTGCAACAACTTCATGAAAACTTTGAACCATTTTGTCATAATCATTTCTTTTGATTTCTTGGGTGAATAATTGGACCCTTTGTCCAAAACTTTCCCATTGATTGCTCCCTTGTGCAATTCTGAGTCTTACGTAGTATATCATGGTCATTTGGAATTCATCCAAATACCCTTTTACTCTTTTTTACTTCCTTCTGAAGCATGTGTGTGTGTTGGTATTCAATGCGTACCAATGTGCGACGTCAATATTTAAAATATATATTGTGTATAAGTATTACGCATGCACCACCATTTTTGTTCCGCGCAACCCCAATTTTTAGTGCGCATACTCATGCGTCATTGTTTCCTGCGCAGTTCCAATGCCACACCCCGCAATGTCGAAAATTTAGTGCACACACTTACACATTCTTATTTTAGGTGCACCATGGCCACGTTGTAATTCCCAAATTCGACCACTTACCAGTCTGAATTTTGCCTTAAGTAGAAACTCGTCCCATGCAGGCTCAATGTTGAAAATGGAGCTCTGATACCATAATGTAACATCCTCATTACCAATCTACTCTGACACCAAAATGTCATGTACCCAGCCTCCCAGTTGGGTACCAACTTTGATACCAACTTGTAACGTTCCTCGTTACCATCACTATCAAAATTCTCTAATACCAATCTGTAGCATACCTAACCTCCTATTGAGCAACGCTACTCCAAAACCTAGTGTGCAGATTCTACTCTATAACATTGGTCTACACATAAACACTTGAAGTAACACACTCAACCCCAAGTTGAGTCACGCCGCCCAAACTTTCCTCTTCTGACACAACTTATAACAACAGAAGTAACACAATACAACTATGTGCACAAGAATATTGAGCACACAACATCATTGTGCATGTAATCCACTTTGAACATGTGATTTCTACTGTGTGTGTAATCGTTCTGGCATCACATGAAAATTTTGTTCTCCTTGTGCACGTGAACTACTTCCCTACGCGCACGACCATTCTAGCATCGCCTCGGAGACTCATGACCATTATTATAAGGTTAACTTAATAGGAGTAACTAACAACAACTGTCATACTTCGCATGTACGACTACAAATATTGAATATCAACACCACACTTACATGTGCAAGCATCATTATACAGAATAACAACAATTACTTATATGCAACATCATACAAGAATTAAGCCCATATCAACCATAGATAATTAAGCACTCAATAATTGAGACAAGCACATAAAGGACACTTATCTTTTATGAAAAGTCACCAACTACACGCAAAGATCAGACGTTCCTCCCATCCATAGACTTCGTTGCTCATATACTTTCAACAACAGGTCACCCTTGAGTTGGGGCTTAACTCCAGCAGGGAAAAAGGGTTCTTAATGCCAGGCTAAGGTATGATAATCAACATAATTTTTCAATCCAAGGTGCCATTGTTGCAACTAGCCTATAGTCTCTCATTCCCCACATGTTTGTCCTACCTAAGGAAGTGTGCCCCTTCTCTGCTCAACAATCCCTCGACTTCCCCACTTTCCTTCCAGGGATTCAACAACAGGCCATACAGGAAGTCCCAGAGCCCTGTAACTAATGGCCATCACACCAAGGAACAATTCCCAACAAAATTCTCACCCGGAGAGAATGCTCACGGGAATGACAACCCGCCTCTTCGACAACAAATCTCTCACCTGGAGAGAATGCTCACGAGCCTAACAACCCGCCTCTTTGACATCAAATCTCTCACCTGAAAAGAATGCTCACAGGCTTGAAAACCCGTCTATTCGACAACAATTTCTCTGGCTACAATATAGAAAACTTCTTTACAAGATTTTCTCTGCAGATAAGGTAATAATCGTTTTTCCTCCGTTGGTCCAACCCCTTCTTCCCATGAGAAAATGAATGGATTCCCCTCAAAATACACTAAGGCCAACACTATATATTGCATGCCTAAAACTGGACACTTGTCACCTTCAGAACTAACTTTGGCCACATGGTGTCTCGTTCCCATCCCTCGGGAACTTAGGACAAATAAATATCAATAAATTACACTTTTTGAAAATATTAATAAAATATTCCCTTGGACTTAAGTCCCCCATTTTCCATTTTTGATGGAGTTAAGCCTCCCATCTCTTTTCGTCTAATCTGTCTGCATGCAACGATGTGATATTATTAATCACTTGAGTCTGATTACATTTTACAAGGATAGACGCACCAACCTATTTGAGTCTCGACTCACCAGCCTCATAACCACACAAGCTCTCCGGCCTCATATATATATATAATTCATCTCATTACGCACTTCCAGGTAATCCACACGCACTTACTCAAGTGTGCACAACACTGTGAAATGTGTGCACGCTTCCTTTGGTGTGCAACCATCCGCACTTACCCGGGTGTGCGCAACACTATGAAATGTGTGCACCCTTGCTTTGATAACAATCCTCGTGCACTACTCAGGTGTGCATAAAACCAATACTTGGTGCCAACGACTTACCAGCCTATATGTACATTTACATTTACAATTGGTAGCAACGACATACCAGCCTATTTGTACAATTACAAAGGGTTTTAGATTAGGGACATTACAATCTCAAAGATGATCAAATTAAGTACAATAAACTAGAGTTAACACGGATTAGACCAAGGGTCCATTATGAATTGTCAGTCTCATAAATTGATGTTTCCCTCTGTGGATCTCTAGTGAAGAACTGAACAATCATGTTTCCCTCCTTGGATCTCTAGTGAAGAATTGAACAAACAATCTGAAGATTGATTTTTTTTCATTTTAGTGCTTTCATAAAGTTACTATTTTGCATCATTTTGATAATTGTTTGTAACCTATATTTTGATCGTGTTAATTTGTAGAATCTTATTATCATTCAATGTTTTATGGTTTTTTTGAAAGTGTAGATGAACATAGCTTGGTTAATGGAAATCAATTGCAAGTGGGTTTTCTAATGACAATGTTGTTTCTGCCTTTGAAACATTGCTCAAGACATGGGACTCCATAAGTCCCATGTCCATTTTGTGATGCCTTTGTTTCGGGGTTTGTTTTGCATTAGCTCGAGCTTTGATATGAACTCCATGTACAAGCTTTCATCTCAAAGTAACACAAAAGCCATTGAAACCTCCTTTCCCAATGAAATTCTTGAGCATGTGCTTGTGTTTATATTACAAACACTTGAAACAACTTATTCCAATTAAAAAGTCTTAATTTCACATCTCCTATTCAACAAACCAACATTTTCACATCATTCAATATCAAAAAATATTTTAAAACTAAATATATTCAATTTATGTATGTATGTGTATAATAACATATTTTTACACCTTCTAAAACAATTACTAATTTATATAAATATGAATTTATTTGTAAATGGGTATAAATGTGCCACAATATTCCTTAAAGAACTTTGAAATGAAAAATTATGAGGAATCAATAAGTCGAATTTATCCATTGTATAGATCTCTTAATACTTTTTATGGAAAGAATCACTCCAGAAGCCATGTTTGTTACAATATAATCTGTTGTGTAGATAACTATGTGTTTAGTAGTACAATTTGGTGCCATGCAATCAATTTGGTGCCATATAAGATTGAGTAGTACAATTTAGTGCCATGTAGGATTCTTTAGTCACATCATTGGACGGAGTCTCTATTAAGACCTGTAAATCCTCGTGTTCCTTGTCCTTAACAAGTGAAGGGCTATGATTTTCGGATCAACTTGTGACAAGGAAAGGAAGTTACAAGCATTCTTTAAAAACAAATTTGACATGGACCCACACTAAGGTGAATTCGTGGAATTGAAGCCTCAAAGATCGTAATCAAACCCCCATTATTATTGAGAAAAACAAATTGATATGGACCGGCACTAGAGATGAATTCTTAGAATTCAAGCCTCATATATCATAATCAAACCGCCATTGTTCTTTCAACAGGATCATGACTGCGATAGATGTTTCAGTTTCTCACTCACCGTCCTAACCAACATACATTCCAAATAAAGGAACTTAATTTGTTACCTCTGTCAATAACTAAATGCATGTACCTGTAACTGTGCGTTGCCTACTCTGCCCAATTAAGCATGTGTCATATGGGACTGTTAAGCATGTGTCATGTGTCTTAATTTCGCTGAAAATCATGCCAGAGGGAACGCCACTGCACGGGAAATTAAAAATTCACATGCGAAACCTATCCCCACGTGACTTGGAAGGTGAGCAGCCAGAAAGAAACGAAAAGCACAATCGCTACGAACTTTCGCACGCGCCCTTTAGGATCAATTTCCCACGGGGCCTTTATAAACTTGGAAAGAGAACCAGTCGGATCAGCAGAATACAGCAGAAAATTCAAAAACAAAATCCTTCTGTGAATTGAGTTGGGAGGGAATGGGAATTGAACTGCAGACTGGGAGATTCGAGGAGGATGGATGGGTCAGGGGCGCCATCATTGGGGCCGGAGCTTCTGGAACAGTCAGCCTCGCTATGAGCAGGTCTAATGGGCAACTCTTTGCAGTCAAATCCGCAGCTAGTTCTAGTGTGTCTTTGGACAATGAATACCAGATTTTGCGGGGTTTGGATTCTCCATACATCGTTACCTGTCTTGGACGCTGTTACAGCGTCGAGAACTATGTAAAGGTGCAGAATTTGTTCATGGAGTACATGCCAGGTGGCAGCGTAGGGGATCTGTTGATTAAGTTTGGAGGGCATCTCGATGAATCCGTGATCAGGGCTTACACTCGTGGCATCCTACGCGGGATCGATTACCTCCACGGGCAGGGGATTGTGCACTGTGATGTCAAGGGGAAAAATGTTCTTGTGGGTTCCAATGGTGTGAAGCTTGCTGACTTTGGCTCTGCCAAGAGATTTGGTGATGAGAAGAAGGGTCAGGAGGCCCTCCAATTGAGGGGAACCCCTCAGTGGATGGCCCCAGAGGTGGTGAACCAGGTGGAGCAGGGGCCTGCTTCTGATATTTGGTCTCTCGGCTGCACTGTGCTGGAGATGGCCACTGGCAGGCCTCCATGGAGCCAAGTTTCTAATCCCCTCGCTGCAATGTATAGGATCGGATGCACAGAGGAGCTGCCTGAGTTGCCTGCATCACTTTCACCTCAGATCCGGGATTTCTTAGAGAAATGCTTTCGAAGAGATCCCAAGAAGAGGTGGACGAGTGTAGAGTTGTTGAAACATCCTTTTATAAATGAGGTCTGCTCTGCCATGAAGGAAGATGAGGTCAGTAGGGGTCCGGCGTCCCCAACCAGTCA
>JZKD02S1435146.1:0-11054 GCA_000966675.3 Picea glauca | reverse complement strand
GGATGACTGGAAGAATCCATCCAACAAGCCAGGGTCCTCACAAGAGGATGAAGACCAAGGGAAAAGAGAGGAAGAGGAAGAGGATCAGAAAAATGGCACAGAAAAGCACCCTGGCTAATCGAACTTCCCTGAAGTGTGACTGAAAAGAAAATATAAGGAGACGAAATAGAAAGGAGGGACATGAAATAAAGATAAAGTATAATGACAAGAAATGTCTTATATTTTGACTGATGATGATATGGATCAGATTGAATATCGGATCCACGATTCCACCGAGTAACCATGGGGAGAAGCTACCACAAAGAATGAGGACCAATAAAACAAGGTTCAGGATCAGTTGGGACTCCTTCAGCAACTCTTAGAAACAATGTGTGTTGTGAAAGACCCCAAGATAGGGGACTACCCCTCAACAAAACCAACCAAGGACAACAAAGGCCAGTGTGAACAAAACACTAATACAACCCTTAGGGGAGCATAAAAATATATATCTTGAGGTGAATTCACTCAAGTTTCCAGTGGGCGAATTGTAGGAACTAATTGTGACATTGGGCTAACTTAGTATCATCATCTCCAGACTAACCATCCAAAGGGTACAGGAAATCCAATCACAGTTGGCAAAGGAAATAAATAATCGAGGCTACGTTATGCACCGAGACTTGGCCAGAATGAGGGATGAAAGCACCCAAGTACAGGCAAAATATGATACGACCCTACAACAAAAGAAGTAGATTGAAGGAAGAATGGAGGAAATTCTGATTCAAAAGAGGGCGCAAAGGAGAAATCAATGAAAGCCCAAAAAGATAAGGATGACATAGAAGTTATGGTACAGAAAATGTAGATCATTGTCCAACAATTATACAAACAAGTACCAGAAGTTCCCATGGTTATAGAGGCCACTATGGAGGAACAATTGTTGGAAATTGGTGAAGTCATGAAGCGATTCAGAATCTGCAACTACAGAGCACGCCTGACATGCCACATGAGGGGGCTTGTTGGATAGTAAGTTTTGGATGCAATTTTGGGAGAAAAACCTAAGTATGAAGAAATCACGCAGAAGGAAGAAAGTGCGCAGAAGGTAGAAAGGACGCAGAAGGAAGGAAAGTGCGTAGAATGAATATAGCACATGGAAAAAATAATAAAAGTAAGTGAGTGAGAGGAGAAAGTGCAAAGGATGATAGTGCGCCTTTCTAGAAATAGAAAAGAAGCGACGAAAAGTAGAAGAATGCAAACATCCAGTTAACTGAAGCTAGCCAAGGCATGCATTGTAATAGACTATTTTGGGATAATAGGGATTGAAGGCATAGATTTTGGGTATAAATATGTAATATTGGGAGATTAGGGGGTGCGTAGAGGAGATTCAATGTTATGCAAATCTTATGAATGTAATAGATAGTTGGAAAAAATAGAATATGAATAAAGAAATAATTTAGAGAGGATATTGTGTCTTGCGTTCTTTACTTGTTTATGTGCAGTTATGAATTGTGCTTTACTTCGAAAACTATAATTAGTTATGGATTTATTATGCTGCAATATTCATGAATGACTGTGATAATATATGAAATCATAGAGAACATCCATAAGCTATAATAATGAACCATGATTCATGCATTCACCTACCTTTCCCTTACTGCTGCAAAATCTTGGTTCTTGCAGCCCCGATAGATGCCTCAGGTGACACTTCATCTGTGCAAGTAGGTGATTCCAAAAGGGTCGGTGTCTTGAGGATTTGTTGGTCATATTTGAACCGAACCTTGGGTATTACAACCCATGCATAGACCAAATACAACCAACAGGGTTACAAACCTCTAAAGATACCATTTATCCTCCATGCTTTTCCTCCTAGTTTTCTAGAGTGTCTTCCTAGGTTTAATGGAGGAGACCATGCTATAGTTGAGAAACACATGGAAGCCTTTGAATGTCTCATAGACAAATTTGAAATCATTCAGGAATATGTGTTTATGAGAACATTCTCTAAGTATTCACATGGAGGTGGTAGGATATGGTTTAGAAACTTGAAGGATGATTCAATAAGATCATGGGAAGATTTTCATGATCTTTTCCTGAGATATTGGGGTGAGAAAAAATATTATGAGCAATACCTTTCTAAGTTTAGTTCCATGAAGAGGAGGAGGGATGAGACCGTTTTCATCTTTAATAGGAGATTTTTGAACTTTTATCTCAGTATGCCTATTGATATTCGACCATATAAAGCTGCTGCTAGGGTGTTTTACACCACATCTCATCATCATCCTTATACAACTTTATTCCTCAGAGAAAGGATATCTTTAACATTCCAACAAATGTTTATAGATGCCGAGGAAATTGAGGACAACCTTCGAGCTTGTGGAAAGATCTTAGATCATGTTTGGGACGAAGATGTGGATGCACATGCACTGGATGAAGAGTATGAACAACATAGATCAGATATGGACTTTCATTTATTTCAGTGTGTTGATGCATCATTTTTAGATTCATGTTTTTCTCTAGATCTTGAAATTAGCCAATCATATTTTTCCACTGTCAAAGATATAAAAAATTTACATCAGCAAGATGATGTTTTATATGCAGTGAATTTTTTTTCTAGCTATGAGTATAAGAATGATTCTGATATCAACTTTATTGCTGATTTTCATGAGGACAATTTTTTAGATGGAGCTAATGACAACCACATTGTTGGTACATTTTATATTATATCATATGTTTCTAATAGTTTGTGTAATGATAAATTTACTGCTCCAAAATTTGATGAATATCCATCCATATCTAATGAGTATTCAAGTCATTCAGATGATCATATTTTTTCATCAACCCATATAGAATTTTATAACAGTCCTCCTTTACTCAATGCCTCTGAAGGAAGTGATATGGAAGATTCAGAAGAACAATTTTTATCTTTTTATTTAGAGATGATGAGACAACAAAATTTTTGTCAAGAGCATAGTTCCGTTGTGATTCTCAAAGGTATCATAGAGGTAACTGACATTGTCAATCTTGAGCATCATATTCAAGAGTCAAAAATAGAAAAAATCAGCAGTATTGATGGAAGAGGTAACTAACCATGATTTCTACGATCATGTGGCTGTATATTTAAAATATTTTATCATTTTTAATCCTGATGTTTTTTGGGGGATTTTGTCACAAGAGTAAGCAAAAGAGAGTCCCTTAACTATCTTGGTAAGCTAACAAGGAATAACAGAAAGATGGTTAGCAACTTAGTGGACCTGCAAGTTAGAAAATAATACACAAAGCAAGAAAATAACAACCGAGAATTAGAAACAAAATAAACTAACATAAATAATTGATGCACAAAATTGAACACATGAAATTGTTACCCAATAGGACTGAATCTTTGAATTGAGTGCACCAAGAGGAGAAATATGGGACAATGAATCCCCTATTCCTCCTAAGGGAGGGTCCTTTGATCCCTCAACAAAAATAGAGCAATCACTCTCCAACGGTGAGTCTACAATGGTGAAAAATACCCAAATCTTAGATTCACAAGAGGTGTAAAGCTTGCTCAATGCTATAGTAGCTCAAAACTAATGGCTCAAGGGAAAGATGGATTTCTCCAAGAGAATTCTAAACAACATAACAATGCTCTGGATTCCTCTTTTTTTTTTTCATACAATGATCCTCTATTTATAGGAGGATGGAAAGATAGTTTTTAACTAGTTACAAGTGTGAATGGGAGACCTTTGGAGGTACCTTCCATCCCTTTCAGTGATCCCAAGGAGGAATTTTAGGGATATTTTGGGGTATGATCGAGATCTACTTCATCCCAAAAGTGGTTGAGGCCCTACCAAAATCATCAATGCATCGTTTCTACATATGCGTGATTTTGATGATTGTCATTCTTGCACTCTGTGTACTATGTGTGTCGTACATTGTGTTAGCCTATGCAGATGTGCATGTGCTTCTTTTGTTGAATACGTGTGAAACTTTAGAACCATTTTGTATAGTTTTGTTGGTATATTTACAAATTGAATGTGATCCTTCCATAATTATTGGTAGTATGTTGTGTTGATTTTTTCATCCATTGTTTGTATTTTTCTGAGCAATTGTTTGG
This sequence comes from Picea glauca, assembly GCA_000966675.3. Taxonomy (NCBI): domain Eukaryota; kingdom Viridiplantae; phylum Streptophyta; class Pinopsida; order Pinales; family Pinaceae; genus Picea; species Picea glauca. The sequence continues at coordinate 6,988 of JZKD02S1435146.1, read as the reverse complement.
TGATAACAGATGCCCCCTGATGTGTGAGGTTTGGAGCATACATATAGCTGAAATACACCAATGTTTCTTTCTGCTGAAATTGTTGTAACAATAAGAGAGTTGTAGATGTTGTTGAAAAGGGATAGTAGGAACATCCCTTCAAAGAAAGAGGGGATTCATAGTAGTGTCAAAAATTATTTGAAAACTTAAATGTAAAGTTGTATCTTTTTACAAACGAGGTGGGCATGCCCCATGCTCGTGTTAGGAAACCAAAACAATATGAGTGTAACTGAAAAATGTTGATGAAGTGGATATTTGCATCGCCCTCGGGGGCATCAATAATGACATATGAATGTTCTATGGAATGAAGTATCTTTGAATCGAGTGGTGAATGAATCGAAGGTGTTGATGGCTTATCAAATTTAGAGGTATTTGGATGCTACTAAAAACTACAACGATCGCATAGTAAGGCCCACCATAACATGATACTTTGTTGGAGTCAAATGTTACGGGGATCAATGACATCAAAAAGAAATGATGAATCTTTATATGTCATCTGTTACTACTCATTGATAGTGGAATGAGAGCCAATATACTGCCACCTTCCTAGAAACTTGTATTGATGTCGACATGGAAGGTGATGCAATTGTAAGAAGCACATGGATTCTTGACATTCGATTAATCAAAATGGTACAAAGAACTATTATGGATGAATTGGTGACATGGACGAAGCTCGAACTAGAGGGGATGCAAGAAATTCCCTTGGTTTGGGAAAATGGGATGATGGAAACAACCATAAAACATGATTTGGTATCAGGGGGATGACCATATATTTAGGTAAACTTTGATGAATGTGTAAAACTACAAAGCAGTGGATGAGGGGACAAAATACAAATTTTGAGGATAGAGGTATCAGTGCAAGTCAATATTTTGGTCTATGATAGGGATAAATTTGTAGATATGGTGATGAGAGTGCAATTCCACAACCAAGGGAGACATGGGTTACTGTATGCGAAGGAAAAAAACCACCATCGGTTGCAATGGAAAAAAACTATTTGACTTGATGAAATCAGAAATGTTCTTTATAGAATTACCAAATAAATAAAGAATAATTGGGATTGAAAGTACATATACAAAAATGGGTTCCCCAATGAAGTATGGCTTGTCCTTGTGGGACACAAGTAGGGAATGTAATTGATGAATGGTGGGGGGTCCATGGGTGTGTTTATGTACCATGTAGATGAATGGAGGATTGAATTGAAGATGGACAATTATTGTTGGATGATATGGAGTGTTAATGATAATGCATAGGTGCATTTAATGTAACCAAAAAGCAAAATGTGGGAGTCAACAATGGGGTGGTTAGCATGATGACGATGAAGAAGTATGAGGTTCTTTCTTTGGGGTGTAACACTACCAAGAATCCTGAGCCTACTCGATGGAACATCATGAGTGTCAATATGCCAAGGGGGAAATATATGTGGGACAACTCATGGAGGTGAGAGTGTTATCAGATGATGATACCTGAATGCAATGGAGGTGATGGTACCACAAAGCTGAGTGTGGGGATCCTGAGGATAAATGTCAATCGGTGTAACTGGGATATCAAACTATTTTCAAAGGGCATAAGTGCATGCCAGTTTTGAACATATATCTAAAGGGGCCATAGGGTGTCCAAGACTGAATGGGTTGTATATTGTTGTACCAAGTACCTACACACAAAATTATCAAATGGCCAAAGTGAAAAATATATGATGATAAAGAAAATATGACAGTTATTTGATATAAATGATAGTGAGCAATCGTACCTGAGATGTTGACATTGGTGGGAAAAATGGCCCCTTGATGAAAATTTTGGGTTCCCATGGAAGGAGGCCAAGGAACAATGAGTTCCTAGAAGAGGTAATCCCTAAAGGAGGGTATGGTATGATGAGTTCCTATAAAAAGACACTCCCTAAGGGATGCCAAGGAACCATGTGTTCATGAAAAATACACTCATTGAAGGAGGTTGAGGAACAATGAGTTCTTGGAAAAAGGAACTCCCTGAAGGAGGTGAGGGAACCTTGGGTTCTTGTAAAAGGAATTTCCTAAGGGAGGCCATGGAACAATGGGTTCCTGAGAAATTCACTCCTTGAAGGAGGATGGGGAACCATGGGTTCCCGAAAAAGGAACTCCCTAAGGGACGCAACAAAACAATGGGTTCCTGGAAAAGGTACTCCTTTAAGGAGGCCACAAAACAATGAGTTCCTGGAAAAGGCACTCCCTAAAGGAGGTCAGGGAACCATGGGTTCCTGAAAAAGACACTCCTTGAATGAGGCCACAAAACAATGAGTTCCTGGAAAAGGTACTCCCTGAAGGAGGTCAAGGAACCATGGGTTCCCGAACAAGGGCCTCTCTAATGGAGGCCAAGGACTGATGGGTTCCTAAAAAAAGGAACTCTTTCAATGAGGTCATGGAACAATGAGTTCTTGGAAAAGGCACTCCCTGGAGGAGGCCAGGTAACCATGGGTTCCCGAACAAGGACCTCTCTAATGGAGGCCAAGGAATGATGTGTTCTTGAAAAAGGCACTCCTTGAAGGAGGCCACTGAAGAATGAGTTCCTGGTACTCCCTGAAGGAGGCCAGGTTTCCCAATGGGGGGAACTAAAAATAACCAAGGCTAAGGGGGCCTTTCCACAAGAAGTAATGAAAATATCTTGGTGGATCGTTCTAATTAGGCCATGTGGCTTGTAATCTCATAATGTCTGGGGGCACTAGACACAAGGTGGTGATATAATGGTTCCCATGAAGGGTATATTGTGAGTTGGTGTTGTGTCGAGAGCTAGGTCTTATGGGACCAAATGAGGAAGTGGTACTACCCCCTGTATTGTGATATTGCCAAATACCCAAGATTATGGACCAAAGGTAAAATAGTAGGAAATTTGAAGTTGGACATCCATAAAAGAGGATCTGAAATAGTGTATGAGGTCCATTATTTTGTGTAATATCTATTGGGGGGTTTGGGACTTGAAATTGTGTGGCAACATCTCCTATATGGGCATGATTGGTCATTATGGAACTAGAGTCCCTAATATCCTTATCAGTGTTAAGATATGATATTATTTGGGAGGGAGTAATGACCTTATCAAGGGAGATAATATTAGAGGGTGCACTAATTGAATTGTTAAGACCCTGCCGGTAGTGGATAGGAGAATCTAGATGGAGTTTATCACTAGAATCATTGAAAGAAGTAGTGGCCTCAAAGAATTATTCATCTTCTGGGAAGAATGTAGTTGAGATTTCATGGTTTCTTTGGGGTTTGGGGAAGAAACATGCATGGATTCCCCCAAGGATGAATGAATTTTCCCAGCCTCCAAGCCTAAGTGGTGAGGAGGTGGTTCTAGAGGAATGGGCTCATTTTTGGCTGGAGTGGATGTTGAATGAATAGTGGTAGTGGAAACATAGTGCATGGACTCAATGTGAGAAACATGATGTGATATTATATTATGAGAATCCCGAGGAGGGGGATCAATGTAGGAGAGTTGATCGATGGTGATGATGCATCCCTCATGTGGGAATTTCATGATTCAAAAGAGTGAAGACACGATAACAATCATGGTATAATGAAATCATGACCCAAGATAATATTGTAATCCACTGGACCATGCATGACAACAACATTGATCAAAACTGTCTTACCACCTAACTCAATGGGGAGATTAGGTAATATCCCCGAAGGGAAACATAGTCTACCATCAAAGGCTCTTAACTCAATCATCGATAGGATAAGAGTAGGGGAGACTAGTTGTTTCCAAGTTGATGAGGACATAATGCATTATGATTCCCCATCATCTATAATATATCGATAAATTGTAAAGTTTTTAACGATGACCTAGATTTGAAATGGGGTAGAAGATGGGAGCCATGCTTGGATAAGATGATCCCAATCAAAAGTGATGTCCTATGATGGGTGTGGGTATACACTTCCATTTTCCTGACAAACACAGGGTCTAGTATACATTGTGGTACTAGAGGTGGAAGGGGTGCCCCCAAGTCTACATGATTGAGCATCAGTCGTGAGGTAGATTGGGTTTCATGGGGGGTTACCTATGTGAGGGGTAACAATGATGTCGAGGTGTATGAAACATCACCCAATGGAGTAAAGGGTTCATTTTGGGGGAGGGGGCATGTCAAAGTAATGTAATGAGAACTACTAAGTCTATTTTTTTGTGTGCGCTCCAAACAAAATGCTTGGATTAGCTCTTGAGTGAGTTCAGGGAACTGATGGGCTGGGTGACCATAGAGCTCACAAAATGGGCAAGGGTGATTATTCCATGCATGGGTGGTACATCTATGACTAGTTTTATTGTATTTCTGGTGGGAAATATGAGTTCCCCCATATGTACAAGCATTTACCCCATGCCATGGGCGCTGATATTAGGTGTTTCTCTTCTTACTCCCCGTGTGTGGTAGATGGCCAATAGAACTAGGAGAGGGAGCCCAAGTTTTTCCTAACTGGGAAGAAGAGGATGAAATTATATATGGTATGTTTTTTGGTTCTTCCATGGTGGTTTATGGTTAGAGAGCTAATTCCTGAAGAGGAAGGGCTAATAGATGGGTGGATTGTTCTGGATAGTGGTTCCTAGTGAGGTGGACCCAAGCAAAGCTAATCCTAAAATAGTGGCACTCATTGGTGTGTGTGCTAGTTGTGCTGATGTGTCATCCAAATTGTAAACACCTCCCAATATTGGGGGGATATTTTTCAGACGTATAGAATGGTGGGGATGTTGTGGTTCCCATATGGTTCTGGACTATATGTATATGTGTGCAAGTGGTAGTGAGAAGAATAAATGAACAAGTTCTTCGGTAAATGTGGACTATCTTAATAATGTTTTGAATGTTAGAGAATAATCCTAACTTCCCTTGGTGTATTACTTGTCTTGGTCACCTAGACCTTGGTTAATGCATTTTTCCTCACTTGATTTGACTTTCTAGAGAGGGTAGGAGACACTTTCCTTGTTTTTAGGGAGTTTTCCTTAAATTTAAGGATATTGACATGGAGTTAATATTGAGTTATTTAATTAGAATACTCATTAGTGACTCCTTTCCAACCTCCATGCATAGTTTAAACACCTAAATGAAGGAGAGTGTGCTTCCTCCTTAAATCAAGGAAATTGTCTCTTGATTTTAGGGATTTACCCCCTTTCTTTAGTAAACTTGCATGTTTTGCATGTCAGTTATGGATAACTCACACTTTTCAGCCTAGCATACTCATGTTAGGTGTGGGTTAACTATTTTAAAGGTTTAGTCATGTGCTTTAGCTATTTTTACACTGCTTTTAGTGGTAGTTGCTATTATTAGCAACAAGATCAATTCCTATCTACATATTGGATTGATCTCATTGTAATTTTCAACATATTGAGAAAATATTGTGAATACATTCATTATTGTGGAGAAAATTCTTCTCTATCTCTCTCTTCTTTGTTTATTTTCAAATTCATTGGATTAGTTTTATTTTTCTCATCAAATTCTAGATCTCTCGGGTCTCAGAATTTTACATTGAAAGCTATATGTAATCAATCAGTGGTAATCATACATGAACAAGTAACAATGTAAGATGGTTTGGGATTTTATCTGCTTGGGGGAATAAAATAAAATGCACGTGTCCTAATAGACCTATTTTCCTTTTTCTCAAAAATCATTGGGCCTTCCAAAATCACTCAATAGTGGGGCATGAATCCACCAGAAGAGGAGCTAGTGAAGGTATGTATTAGTCCCTAAAGTTGCACTTGACTGCTAAGGGCAAGCTAGGGCATCATCAAATTATTGCAATGGTTTTTATGGATAAATGTATATTGGTTTTTGAAAAGGTTGGAGGTTTCAGCAGTAAATGAAGAAAGAGAATATCAATCTTTGATTGTAAATAAGTTGCAATCACACTTACTTAGTCAATGCTAGTCAATTTAATAAAGCAGATAAAAAAATAAGAAGAAATACATATGCAAGTTTCCAATCTGTTCACTCACATAGGAAGATTCCTGATCCTAAATGTCATTCAGAAACAAAGAATAAGGTACTCAAAAACAAGTCTTGGAATGGGAAAAGAATCAGTGAAATCTTCTCTTCCTTATCAACATTACACGATATATTCAATGCATCACAAAGATAACATGTTTTTTAAAGTAAGAAAAGGAAGAATGAGAGTAGAGGAGAAAGTCTGCTCATCAAAAGGGTTGTAGCATTTGAGTGTAAAATGAAATAGTTCCTGCTTTACAATCATAAAGAGAGTCTCAACCCTGCATTCCTAATCTCTATTGAACCCTCTCGGGTCTTCAGAAACTGAATCCCCCCTTCGAGCTTTCTCCTCCAATGATACTGACATGGGACATCCATCATCTTTCAAAGAGATGCATGCATCTCATTTATAGACAATTCTCAATTTTTTCATCAGTAGTTTCTGGAGCTGCATGTACCAAGTCTCCAATCAGGCTTAAATGTCTTAACCATTCTCAATTTTAAACACAAGAAATACAATTAACAACTGCACCACCAAGTGCCCAAATAGATACACAATATTGATCAAAATCTGTTGATGATGCTCTTTTCATTTGTTGTCACCATGCTAGAGTTAAATGGGGATGACTGCTCTCTGAAGAAGACTTTTGAGATTCACTTGGAGAATAATATCTTCATCCACTGAGATCATCGTTGGTCATTGCATAGATGGAAATAATAAGCTCATGGACCCTAGGTAATCTTGTGGCATCTATGGCAATGTTTGAGATCTTTGATGATACACCAGGTCTAAGAGGAGATGCATCCAATGTCATGTTGCTTGTTGTAGAACCTGAAAAAGTTCAAAGTTGTGTCGTTTCCTTACAACTTCCTTTTCCCTTTCTGCAACATCTCTTTGAAGAAGTTCTCTCTCTCTATGGTTTCCTCTGTTGAAAATTCCTCTCTAATCACTCGGCCTTGGGAGCACTTTCATCATTATTTGACAACTAGATGCTATGAAACAAAACACCAATATG
>JZKD02S1435124.1:0-11054 GCA_000966675.3 Picea glauca | reverse complement strand
GCATAGTTTTAGATAGAGATACCAAATTTGTAGGACACTTTTGGAGGACATTGTGGAAGAATATGGGGAAAATTTTGTCTTTCAGTTCATCATATCATCCTCATATGGATGGACAAACTGAGGTGGTGAATCAAATTTTATGGAAGATGTTAAGAATTTTAGTCACCGAGCATAACAATCAGTAGGATCAAATTCTTCCCCAAGTAAAGTTTGCATGTAATGACTCACTGAATATGAGCACTGGTAAAAGCCCATTCCAGATAGTGTATGGAATGCATCCAAGACGAATTTCAGAGTTGAGAGATTTAGGATGAGATGAGTTTCGAAGCACAGGAGCATAGGACTTTGCTGTAGAGATATATAAGTTGCACGATCATATTAAGGGACAAATACACAATAGGAGCCAAAGGTACAAGAGAAAAATAGACTAGAGAAGAAGAGAGATAAATTTTAAGGTTGGAGATCAGGTTTTGGCACATCCAAGGAAATATTTAAGAAAGGGAAATATAATAAGCTGAAGATGAATAATATAGGACCCTATAAGATTATCAGAAAATTTACTGCAAATGATTATGAAATTGAATTTCCAGAGGACATTGGAATATCACCAATATTCAATGTAGTAGACTTGTACCCCTAGAGGATGGATTATATAGAAGGGAAATATGGTCAGGAGGGGATTCAATGGTAGAAAAAAATGCCCATAGTAGAGAATCCACGAATAGAGCATATTTTAGATTAGAAGATTTCCAAGAAGTCTAGAAAGAAAATTTATTATGAATATTTGGTTAAGTGGAAATACCATCCAACAGAAGATACAAGTTGGATAACTGAAACTGATATCAAGAAGCATGGAAAAACAGTGTAAGATCTCATGGACAAGAGTCCATGAATATTTTTGTTCATAGGAGTATGATGAAGGAGCATCATCATCAACGTTCAATGAGGCAACTGGAGGATAACTCAGCATCCAGTCCGTGTGTTCAAAATGTTTTGGATCCCAAGGAGAGTGAGTCATCTTAATATTTTGAAAGAATTGTAATTAAAGGGATTTTAATATTTTGAGGCTCGAGCTATTGTATGAGATTGCAAGAGATTGTAATCACCTTAATAAGTTGTAGGATTGTACAGATATTGAGCATCGACTTGTACCTATTGTGTAAATGCTCATTTAATTGTAATAAGCTTTAGTGGTAGAGTTTTTTGATTATGATATGATAGCACTAGAGTAGTCAGTAGGAAGGCTCAAGAAGCCCCTCCGTGTATAAGTATGTGTAATCTATGCCCAAAAGAGGTTGCGAGGGTTTACTGTAATTTGTCGCTGAGAATGATTATTTTGTTGTTGAAGAATATTGTATTTTGATTTTTGAATAATTGTTGAACAACTGCAAGAACTCTTTGTAAATGCTTTGTTGAAGGAATATAATAGAGGAGGATTTCTTTAAGATCTCTGTACATGTTTTCTTTTTATTAATTGGGTAATGTTGTGTTATTTGATTTCTGTATTTTATATGCCTGTGTGTGGATTTCATGGTTAATTGAATGAACATGTAGTGTTATATAAGTTTCAATTATTTATCTTGTGAAGCACTGGTGCAAGGAGTGCATAGTAGCCATGCATGGTGTGCAAAGGAATATTCGTTTCAGAATCAGTAGCTCAAAATAGATAACGTGAAACTTCGTGAGAAAGTGCAATGAGTGCACATATACTCTTTTGAGTATTAAATCCCGAAGGGAAGACCCATGCAAGGTGTGCATAGAGACAACAATTAGAAAAGTGTTGAAAACGTCTCGTCATCATATATAGGAAAGTAGCATGAGTGTTAACACTTAAAGTCCTTCTGACTTCGTGTATTCAAAGTTTTTCGTGTAAGTGTCGTGGAAGAGATGGATTTCCAAAAGTACTAAGATACGAATTGAATCTGGACCATCCATTTGTGAGGACATGTGTCCACATATCCATCAGAGTTCATAAGTTCAACTATCCGGTAGACTTAGAGTGTGATAGAAAAATTTTCCGTAACTCTCGAAGTTCTGAATCCTAGAATGGATCCTAGCCATTGGTGTAAAGAGCCACCTGTCATTTGATACCACAGTCCGGAGATCTGGTACTCCAGAGGAAATTGAGGGTGATTTTTTTTTGGGTTGAATACTTCCGAAGGGCCAAATCCCAAAGCAAATCTAGGATGCCCATTCTAGAAGACACATGGACTATTGATCATCACTCCTCACCATTTTGGAGTTTGACGATCTAAAGACTTGTGTGTTTCGACCCCTCAGAACTCTCGAAGCATGGATTCCCAGAGAGGATCATAGCCATTGGTTACTAGAGAAGGTGAGGGCCATTGATCTGGGAGCCCTTTGAAGATTCACAATTTCAACATTCAGATGATTTTCATAGTTGTCGGGTTAGGACTCTCGAAGCCCAAAGTCCCAAAACCCCTGTGTACCATCGATTGTGGCACATAATGAGGAACTTCAATCTCTCCCTTTGTTTGGTTTTCCGTGAATTCGAAGTTCTAGAGGAACATCTTGGATTATTGTTGGAGCTCTCGGAGCCTGGAGCTTCGAAGTCCTAAATTATTTGCTAAGTTGAAAACTAGCCCACGGTTTTGGCCTGAGGTCACTTAGAAGACTCCGTTGGAGTGTTAATACCCTCGCGAACATGAGTTTGCGCACAGGGAAAGGAGAAAAGGCACGTGGAGAAGGAATTCGAGGGTTCATCAAGAGCCCGAGAGTTTATTCATCTCCCTACTATGAACGATCCTTAGACTGTGAGGTCACACAAACCTTAGAGGTGGTGGCGGTTTGCATAAAAGGGTCCCTCTTTTCCCTCTCATTAATTATAGTAGACTATATTCAAGTTTTTTTCCAATAATGGTTACAAGACTCCAAACTTTCTAGCGTGATCCAAAAATTGCAACAAGATCCTCAAGCTTCCCTAGGGTACTCTTGGCACAATGAAGATATTTTCTATAAAGGTCACTTGTATTTAAGAAAACAATTGAACCTTAATCCATAATGATCTCTGATTTTCATGATTCACCTGTACTTGAGAATTCAAGGTTTAAAAAAACCTATGACCGGGTCAAACATTCTTTTTTTAGGAAGGTATGAAATAGAACAACCCCATACTTTTGGATGAATGTGATACTTTTCAACACAATAAGGGAGAAAAAGTCAAAGATCTAGGCACACTCCAACCACTCTCAATTTCATTTGCTAATTGGAGGGATATTTCCATGGATTTCATTGTTGGATTACCTAAATTGAGCAATACCAGAGTCATCATAATGGTAGTATATCATCTTTCAAAATATGGTCATTTATGTTTTATTCAACACCCATTCACCACATCCACAATGACTAATTTTTTTACGGATAATATATTCAAACTCCATGGCATGCCTCATTCTATTAACTTTGACAAAGACGCCACTTTCACCAACAACTTTTGGAAACAATTGTTAAGTCTCTAGGGAACCCAATCACATCTAACCAACACCTATCATATTTGAACTAATGGACAAATTGAAGTTGTCAACAAGTGTTTGGAAACATATTTTTAGTTTTTTTCATACAATAAACAAAATCAATGGGCTCAATGGTTACCCCTAGTTGAATGGTGGTATAACACATCTTACCATACTGCCACTTACATGACTCCTTTTGAAGCAGTCTATGGGAAAAATCCATCATTGGTTCTCTCATACATTCTAGGTGTATCCAAGGTTGAGGATGTTGAAAACAATATTATAGTTCAAGAGGCCATTCTTCATACCCTCAAATAAAATTTGGTCATGGATTTGGATCACAAGAAGAAACAACCAGATCATGGTTGTTATGAATGACAATTATTTGAATGGGACTAGGTGTTTCTTCATCTTAAACCTTATAAGAATACTTCACTCAAAGCTCAAAACTATTAAAACTCTTCCCCAAATTTTATCGTCCTTATACAATTCTCAAGCACATGGGACTCATGGCCTACTAGCTAGATCTACCCAATCATTATATGATCCATCTTGTTTTTTGTGTATCATGATTAATGAAAGTGATTGTAAATAAGCTTCAGACTCAAACAAGTCTCCCTAAGTTGTATGAAGAAGGTTTAATTTGGTTCCAACCACATGCAGTCTTGGAGCAATGAGAGCATCGCCTCCGTGGGTGCACCATCAAGGAAGTGTTAGTCTAGTGGAAAGATACAACTCCAAAAGATTCCACCTAGGAAAGATGCAACTTGGATGCACCTAGGATATGAGCAATCAAATTACCATACAATGGTTCTCATCAAAAGTGGACCAATTATAACTACCAACAACTAGAAAAGGTGCCAAACCCTAAGAACTATCTTAGTTGATCACTTCTTGGTCCTCAAGACTTGTGCCCAACCTCCCATGTAGAGATGTACCCCATATATCCTTTTTTATTAAGTGTGTTGCATATATAAGGAGGTGTACCTTTGTTGTAGCACCATGTTGTCCTTCCTTGAGATGTTTTCTCTCCTCCTTGAGGAGTGAACCTTCCAACCTACCCAATTTCTCCCTATTTAAGACCAGAATTGTTTCAACTTCCATGAGAAACTACGAAAAATGATGAGACATGGATGACTGCGATAGACATTTAGCTTGGGATTAGATTTTACCCTTATGACCCACCATAAATGAAGGGTTTTGTTGAGTGTGAGTAGTGGTGGTGTGTGTATCGAGCATTGTGTCATGAAGGAGAGGTGGTTGGAAATATGGAACCATATTATAGGGGTGCAAGATGGTGACCTCTTATTCTAGGAGTGGAGGATCATCGCATTTGAGATTGTTCACATTTACAATGTCGTGAATACCCAACTATGGAGGAAATTCAAGATGATAAACATTGTCTCCATCTTGTTGCAGAACTATGTAAGGATTGTAGCAGAGTGGATTTTGCTTGTGGTAACACTGAGACCGAAAGAGTTGGTGCTTCATGTGAAACCAAACCTTTTCAATAGGGGAAAAATAAAGTGGCTTTGTGTGCACATATTGGCATGCATTATAACATTGTTGGGAAGATTTTAAATCCTTAGAAATTTGAGATTGTTTATGAGACAAGGTTTGCAAAAAGAACCAGTTTTCTCCTTTTGTTGTCAGGGAGTAACAAAAGATTGGAGTTGTAAAGAAAACTCATAGGGGGAAGTAGGTTGATAATCAAATCAAGCTTCAAAAGGGGAGAATCCATTAGAAACATGAAACACCCTATTATAATTTTGTTGGACAATGTGGAGGGTGGCATCTCACTGTTTAGATTTGGTAAACTTAATGCGGCATGCATGGACTAATATATGGTAAATAAATTTGGTTTGTCCATCCGTCTGTGGATGGAAAGAAGTGGAGTATTTGAGGTGACACTGCAAGAGAGACTAGAGAGTTTTCCAACATGTACGAAGGAAACAAGAATCAAAATCATAGATAATATTGGAGGGGATATGGAAATGAGTCCATAGATGAGTGAAAAGGAGATCCACAATTTGTGCAGTAGTAGTAGTCTTAGTGCAAGGGAAAAAATGGTAATTTCAAAAAAGCAACACAAAACCACCCAAATGTCATCATGATGATGAAAGGTCATGGGAATATAGGTGATGAAGTCCATAGAGATATATTCCTAGGGATGAGAGAGAATAGGTAAGGGATGATGCAAAACATACTTGTGGTTGGCCAACTTATGTTGACTGCAGAGGGTAGAAGCTTGGATAAATTTCTCAACTTGGCGCTGTAAAGTAGGCCATGGAAAGAAGTGACGTTGAATATATTGAGTAGTTTTGAATGTGTTAAATTTCTTGACATAAGAGGAGGTGTGGGATTCACGAATGAGAACACGATGATTTTCAGTAGTAGGCACACATAACTTGTCCACTTTAAACAATCACCCATACTAAATGTGGTAGTCTAGAAAAGGGGTGTGATTAATGAAAATAGGTTGTTATAAGGAAGTCCATATGGTACTAAATAAAGGTTCATAGGAATACAAATTCTTCCAATCTTCATAAGCAACACAGCAGACAAACAATATTTGAAGTATATGAGAAGGAGGGTGGCTAAGGAGATCAACCATGCAGTTGGTGGCCCATTTCTTATGTTTGATGACCAAGTTGAACTATTGTAGATAAGAATCCCAGTTCAAGTGACGTTGATCCTTGATATTATACTTGGAATTAATAAAAATCAAAGGATGATGATTAATATGATGAATGGTCTCCTTACCAAATATGCAGTGGCGACAATTTTTAAGTCCACGACCAAGCGGTAGAATTTCTTATCGTAGGTATTGTAATGTTGTTTGTATTGATCCTATGTATTAGAGTGATAAACAGTGGGATGCCCTCCTTGTTTAAGAACTGTGCCAATCACATGTTGAGAGGCATTAGTCTCAATTTCAAAAGGTTGTTGAATATCGGGAAAACAAAGGATGGGTGTTGAACAAAGGGCCTCTTTAAGGAACTAGAACTGATCCTGAGCCATCGAAGTCCAAAGGAAAGTGGACTAATTAGCCAAGTGATGAAGGGGATTGGAAAACTAAGAGAAGTGAGGAATGAATTTCCTATAAAAGTTGATGCCATAGAGAAAATTTTTAAGGTCCAAGACACACTAAGGATCAGACCATTGTGCTATAGATTGAACTTTAGAAGCATCATGATAGAAACCTTATTGATCGATGATAAACCCCAAATAAGATAAAAAAGTATGGCCAAGGGAGGACTTGCATTATTTGACCTGAAGGTGATTGGTACTCAACAATTGGAGTACGGTGCACACATATTTTAAGTTCTCCTCCCAAGTCTGACGAAATACCATAATTTCATCCAAATAAATGACCACAATTCAGACCAACAAAGGACAAAATATATCATTGATGAGCCTATGGAAAGTGGCAGGGGTGCTGGTGAGGCCAAAAGGCATCACCATCCATTCATAGAGCCCAAATATAGTTTTCAAATTTTTTTTCCAAGTGTTAGCAACAAAAATGCGCACTTGGTGATAACCCACCGTCAAGTCCATCTTTATAAAATAATTTTCCCCTTTTAGCTAATAAAGCAAGTCTTTGATACAAGGGAGAGGATAGAATTTTTTTACAATAATATTTTTGAGAGCCTGGTATTCGGTGACTAAATCCCAATCAAATCTCCTTTTGGGGAATAATGAAGGTGGGGGAGGCATAAGGAGAGCAATTGGGTTGGATATGGCCTTCATTGAGAAGTGGTTGGAGTTGGCATTCAATTTCCCCAGCCTGAAGGGGAGCCAAGTGATACGAAGGTGCATTAATAAGATCAAAACCATGAATGAGGTTGATATGATTATCAATAGGGTGCTGAGGTGGAAGGCCTTCCATAGGAGTAAACACATCAGAAAATTTAGAGACAAAAAAAAATATCAGGTGCAATGGAATGGGGTGTTTGATTTGTATTAATAGGGCATACAAAGAATAAGGAGAGGGATTTATTGAGGCTTAATTGATGGAAAATATCTTGTCCAATGAGTAAAGGAGGATATGTCAATGATGAAGAGGTAATAACATAAGTTCAACCATCCTGTTTGAGGTGATACTCATGGGTGCGAGCATGATAGATGGAATCACATTGTTCCTGGTATGGGATGCCCAAAAGAAGATCTGCACAATCCAATAGAGACACATCACGAAAGACAAAATCACAAAAGGGTCTGATGGAAAAGGTGACGAAAAAACATTGTGTTTCCATGAGACAAGGTACGTCCTTATGATATCACCTTAATTGATAAAGAGAGGGATGAGGGGTGGTGGGAAAGTTTAATCAGTTCACCAAATCTTGAGCTACTATATTCTTATGGCTTCCATTATCAATAATCAACATAGAAAGAGACTACCTGATTTACAAATTGTGGGTGAAGAGAGGGGAAATCGAGGTAGAATTAGAATCAATATCCATCAAAATAAAAGAGGGGTCTGCAACCATGGTATTGTCTAAAGATATTGGCTCAGAAAGAAGGGGCGTTGAAGATGAGGACTCGTGAGTATCGACAAAAAGAGTTTTTTCAATAGACCGATTCTGTAGGAAATGAAAATAGACGATGTTATGGAAAGAAGACTTATGGAATGTGCACTATTTAGAAGAGTTAGGGGAAAATGGATACTTTGCAGAGGCGTGCATGAAGTTTGAGTTAGGAAAATATTGATGGGATTTCAATCGAGGGTCTATATTACGCCTAACTGCTAGAGAACGAGAGAAAGAATTATCTAGAGAACGAATGTAAAACAGATCCACCTCCCTACGTAAAAATTCAATTAACCAAAATTTGGCTTTACTATGAGTACCTCATAGGAGTCCTGAATATGAAGCTAGATGCGAATCTAGATGAAGATTTCAATTTATTTCTACATGGAATGGCCTGAGAATTTGTGTAGCTACAACCATCAAGCTAGAATATTCTGAAGGTAGTCGGGAGAATAGAATATGCTACATAGTGCTTGACATAGCTCTTCCCAAGTTCTTATAGGAGGAGTAGAAGAGGAGGCAGATACTTGCAAATCCAAATAAGTTGGGTCCTAATGGGTAGAGTATCCTACTAGGCCTAGGAAACTCATTCCATTTGTAAGCTAGAAATACTAAGCTTCTCCTTGTTATAGATGTCGTGATTAGTGTTGAAGTATGTAAAGAGAATTTGAATCCATGAATCCACAATGTCCCCATTTATATTCCTAGAGAACTTAGGAAGTTAGAAGCTCTAATTGCAAAGGAGTTTGAGTTTGGTGCTGCAATCTAATAAGGTCATGAAGATACAAGGACAACTCTTGGATAGGGGAAGAGTTGATAGAAGAGGTATCATCCTCTAAAGTTTCCCTTCCTAGAGTGATGATCTTCATAAAATAATGTTTCTCCTATCCATATATGAATGATAGGCCATTTATATGTAGAGAGGAGGAGGGGAAAACCCCTAGCACACCTCTAGACTGAAAACTGAGTGGAGAGGAGGAGGGGGTTTCCCTAGCACACCTATGAAAAATATGATAAAACTGAGAGGAGGAGGGGTTTTCCCTAATGAACCTCTCAAAATATTCTTGAGTTGAGGGGAGGAGGGAGTCTCCATAGCGCACCTCCTGGGAGAGAGAGAGGAGGGTGGAAAGAAACCCTAACATATCCCTTACCTCGAAAAACAAAATCCAACCCTATCACATCCCAAAAAGGGATCTGAATTTTCCTAGATCTACCACTAAAATCTCTGACTAGTGGAGAAGAAACACCATGGATCGGTGCTCTGATACCATTTGATCTACAATACTGCAGAGAAATCCGTAAATAAATTTCACAGAGAAAGAAAAACAAAACTCTTGATATGAGCAAACAAATGAACCATTCTTTTTATTTAGTAGAATATGAAGCCTTTATATAGAATAATATGAACATACAATGGTTCTGATCAAAAGTGGACAAATTCTAACTAAACAACATGTATAATAGGTCCCAATCCCTAACAACTATCTTATTTGACCAGTTCCTGGTCCTTGGGACCTGTTCCTAAACTCTGAGGTAGAGATGCGCCCCATCCGACCTTTGTGGTGAAGTGTGTTGCATCTAGAAGGAGGTGTGCCTTTGTGGTAGTGCCCTATCGTCCTTTCTCGACATGTGTTCTCTCCTCCTTGAAGAGTGCACCCTCCAACCTTTCCAATTGACCTTTGGAGAATAACCTGTGGATCCCATAATAGCTAACACAGGTAAGAGTGGGTTAATTCTCTAATATTAGTTTCCCACCCTACTAATATGGTGCATCATATTTCTTATAATATATCATCATAAACCTTCTTAATTGATTGGGTTTAATGGAGAAATATAACATCATCCATCTACAAAACATGGATTCCTAAAAATAAATGAAATATACTAAGGTGGGAAATTTCACTTGTATATGTTAATTATTTCATCAAACTCAAAAAAGCCATACTACCTCTTCTAATCACAGAATCATCAACATGTATTGCAATAATCAATATCATATTCAATTGTAAAATATAAATATTGTGAATGATTCACAATATTTGAGAACAAATGTTTGAAGGAACCTATTCTCATAGTATGCCCTAGGGAATTGTTTCGAAGCATACAAGGATTTAATCAAATGATACAGAAGACTTCCATATTTTTCAAATATCGAGGGTTAATCCATATAAATATCTTTGAATTACACCATGTAGCAATTCACTATTGACATCCTTTTTATGTACCTCACATACAAAATGCGTAGCACGTGAAATAATAAGTCAACCATAGTTCACCTTTGTAATTGAGAAAAGGTGTTGGTGTATTCAATGCCTTTCTATTGAGAAAAACATATTTCTTCCAATTGATCCTTATGACTGTGTAAAAAACTTTCAAATGTGCATTTAGTATTGTATGCCCATTTCCATTTCACCATTTTCTATCCTTGTAGTTGAGGATATATCAACCAATAGAACATGGTTGGTGGAAAGAGTTTTTGTAATATCTTGGATTTTTAAATTATCAAAACTTTATTTGTTTATACATTTGAACTATTTAATTTATTTAAGTTGATAAAGGATGGCCAAAATAATGGTAAGATATTTAAATATAATTTAATAAAAATAAGGCAATGACAATCTGAAGGTAGATGTTAAAAGAGTGATTGTTGCTGACCCACAAGGAGGAATGTCAAGTGGAATTTCATAAGAGACCAAGTGGCAATAACTTGTATCAAACTCAAGTGGTGCAAGGAAACATATTCCCATAAAATCTGGTCAAAACTCAAGTGCGAGTTTGAGTGAGCAGGTGGCTCATTAATGACCAAAATACCTAGGCAAGTGAATAAAAAGACTTCACATGAATTGAGTAAGAGGCTCGCATGACTGGGAAAAATACCATAGCATCAAATTGTGTGAGATTTGAGAAGATGTTTCATAGGAATAAGAGCTTAGTATTCATCCTTGTGGTTCAACAATGAGGCTCGGGGGTATTCATAGCAAGTAGTATTGGCTGTTTTGGATTAAGGTTGGGAGGAACAACAACCTTCATATTGTTTTTGTCTCTATTTCTT